>VUQH01008442.1:7075-25248 GCA_015106775.1 Etroplus canarensis
TGGTTTTCGAGCACAGTCTTTCTCCACCTTCCTTCATTTTACATGCAATGCAAGTCAGTAAAAGCGCTGGTTGTTGGCTTGGCATAGTCAAACGTAGTGTGACAGTATCGACTGTGGCCTGTTTACTGAAAGGAGTTCAGAACAGGATCAGCTAAACATATATTATGGTAGATCAATACTGGCTGAAGTACTGAGCAATGAGGTTGATATTAGTCTGGCTTCAGTTTCACCCGTTACTTGGCCACTTAAAACTTCCCTTCCTGCAGCTTTTTCTCCCCCATCTCCACCACACAGACAAATAACTGCTTGAGGGGAGTTATTCTTCTGCGCTACCACAGATTGATTTGGTGTGAATCTGGTCTCAGGCTAAATAAGCAAACATCTCGAGACCAGCCATGAAAAAAACAACAGCAAATGTAAAACAGAGAGCAGAAGGGAGACAGAAAGAGAAAATGTGTATTTGGTCTCCAGGGTTTTGGCTCTCCATCATTATAACCTTAGTCATACTTCATAGTTCCTTCCCTTTTATCTTAGACAAAATCCATCTGTTTCTCATTATGTGAAAGCCCAATATAAATAAAGTACCAGGCCTGCGTAGCGCACAGCACACCACAGAGAGCCCTTGTACATGTTATATCTAATACTACTTATATGGTCTTTCAGAAGGTTTCAGGCTTAAAATGTATTTTGAAACAGGTAATTTCATCAGATCAGAACACAAATCCTGGGATATCTAAAATCCACTGGTGTCAAATCCACATACAAACTGAATGACAGACACCACAGGAAACTCTCTAGGCTACATCCATGCCATGTCAGAGCACCATAGTCATTCTGACCTCCAATGAGAGCAGGGTTCAAGACCAACTGACCCCTAAAGTCCCCACCAAACACACAGAGAAAAAAGTGTATTCATGCAAGGGTTACCATTCACAAGTGCCTTTAACCTACTCAACCTGCAAGGTGTGTGGGTGGATACAGGACCGATCTGCATGGAGAGGGACCTAGAAATGAAGTATGTCCCAGGCAGCTGTGATTGCCCCACCACAGTGTACCTCATCCTTTCTTTCAGGGTATACAACCATGAAGTCAATCAGCATGATACCAGGACATCAATCACTCAAACTCCCTTTGGGGTGACCTGCTTGCCCCTGAAAAGCATACAGAGTAAAGAAAAAAGCAGTATACATTCCAAAAAGTGGCAGTGGACATGCAGTAGGCTTTTTCCAGCCCATTTCTACCATATAGCCTGCACAGTGCAATTTATCAAAGCATTAGATTTATCACATTTGTGTACCTTTTAATCTCATTGGTACTTGAAGTACATTCTTTGATTAAAATGATACATTCTGTCGAAATTCTCAGATCTTCCAATTTCACATTGTGCCAAAGGAAGAAAATCATTTTTCCCCCCTTTCGATTATCTTGCATACAGTTTTGCATCCTCCTCCAAACAAATCTCCCGCTCCAAAGGGCCCTGACCCCATTAATAATTCCCTCTCTAATCTCTCCCTTCCATCTGATCAGGTCTTTTCTTCACAGCCCCTCTCCATTTCTCACCTGCCCAGAAACTCCATCAACACCTCCTCCTTTCCCTCTGTGCAGGGTTCACCGCTTTTGATGTCCCGTTGTTAGCTTAAAATGAGTTTTAACAACTGTATAATCTGAAATAACATTGCCATAGCCAATTCCTGAAAGGACAGAAAGCGAATAAGAGGAGACGAAGGAGAAGAAAGAGCATGTTCTGAGCTAATACATGTTCCCAGGATGTGTAATGTAATACATTTTTGTGAAAAGGAGCAGTAGACTATAAGAGGAAGAAAAAAGATGAAATGGATGGACAAATAGGGGAACAGATGAAGAGCGGGTAGGGTGAGAGGCAGTAATAAAAAGAGTGAGAAAGGGAAGAGGGGAAAGCAGATGGAGCCAGGAAGAGGTTAGGTAATTTAATCTATTCACAGACCCCGTGGTAGCTCCTCTCAGACCACTCTGACAGGCAGAAGGGATTAGGCAGATTGATCAAAATTATAATCTCATACTCTTCTCACATCTAATTGGCAAATGGCATACATGTGGTCTCTTTTCTGAGTTCTTCCTGCCAATGATGCCATTTAATATTTGATAACAGTCAGTGATCCATTAAAGAAAAGTGCTTTAATTGGTCTGACTCTGAGACCATGGTGCAACTTACTTGTTCGTATAGTCTTTACAGTATGAAAGAACCAACTTTTAAAAATTCTATATATGAATTGTTGATGCACCCAGAGTTTAAACTTATCTCTGTGAGCTTGCATGCTTGGCTGGAACTTCCTCTGATGTTTAATTCATAATCATTATGCAACTCAGCACTGGACTAGCCTTTGCTCGACCTCAGTAATCTTTGAGGATTTCATTATTAGAGATTGCAATCTTCGATACTGCAGAGGAAAAAAGGACCACACTAATTCACTCTACCATGACTCATCATTACACTCTAGAACCTCAGCGAGCAGCTGCACCACCTCCTTACTGTCCTCATCAGTACAAATTCCCATTTCCTTCTTCCCCTTTACCTAGCATTAAGCAGCCAGGCCTCCTCCCTCTCTCCATTCAAACCCTTGGTATTGAATGTCACTAACAGCACTTACTGTTTCTGCAATACAGCAAAGAAGCCTGAGCTGCTTAGCAGCCAGTCCCTGGTGTGGTCAGAGTAGGAGGCCAATTGTGGCCAAGCCATTGATCGCAAGGAGTAATGGATCTGGCGTTGGCTGATAATGCATGATGTAATTGTCAGAGGAGTTTAATTATGTGCTTATTACACGAGGCACTGAGTATTCACGCTCCCTTCCCATTTACCCTATGTGAAGGCCATATGGAAAATGAGAAAAATATTGTGTCATTTCTGAAAAGGTCTTCATGCACGCTTCCATTAAGCAAATATAAGTCAAACTGTACTACTGGTAATAATAATGCTACAATTACTAAATTTCCAATCATAAACTTAATAATAATTAGCAAACACTTTACAATTTTGTAGTTTTGACATTCCAGATTCCATATACACCAAAACATCAAGATTACCCCAACACTGAGGGTGGTGTTAGGATCCCAACTAATCTTAAATTTCTATCATGACACACAGCCCTTCTTTCCCTTCATTCCCTCATCCCTCCAGGCCATGCTGAATCGTAATGGTGGCCTCATAGCATGTCTGAGTGCATACGCTACACTGAGCAATGCTTTTCAATTACCTGCGCTCGAGCCGTAGACGAAAATACATAGCACATATTTCTGAGGCAAAATGCTCAGGTCAGATGCACAGAGAAATAAAATATACCTTATGTCATTTAATTTGACAGTTGTCCTTTCCCAGCTATTGAATAGAGGTCGTCACAGTTACATGTACAGGTGTTGTAATGTGGCTGTGTACAGCGCATGTGGATGTGTGCTATCAACGCAGATATGTTTATGAATGAAGCTGTTTGTGCTGGGATTTAGTTTTGAGACTGTAAATCCATAAACAAAATGATACCTACATTGTTCTCCTCAGCAGGGGAAAAGCTATCAACCTGTCAACATGTATGAGAAAACCACATTGCTTAGGTCTCTTCACCCTCTAAACATCCTATTAAAAATTGCTATGTGATCATCAAGAACCTACATTTTTCTAACTTTCTAACCCTATCAGTGCATATAATAAATGTCATAGAAAACACACTGGGTGAATTGAATCCAATAAGATGTTAATAGGTGGTTTGAGGTAAGAAGCTAACTAGATTGTCATATGGAAATAGATGAAATAGATTAAAAAGCCTTTAAGACAGATTCACCATAGAGAGGAGAAAGGTTGCAAAGGAACAGAAAAGAAAACACTGTGAAAACTAATCTGAGGAATTGTCATCAACAGCAAATCACCATAGGTCATATGACATCTAAATGTACCCCAGCTGATTCATAATCTTACCTGGGTTCAGACTGCTAAAGAATAATCAAGTTTTTTGGGGAAAAAAGAAAAGTTGGAAAGTGAAGACAAGTGCAGGGGAGATGTAAATCTCCTGGTGTCTTCCCATGTTGAGGCTGCATTGATGAGCCTCAAGTAAGGGCCAGAGGCTCAGGTCGGGTCTATAATGGAGTCCGCCTGGAATAGACGGAGTTGTATTTGTCTGTATGTGTTAGGGAGTCAGAACACATAGGGTTGTTTGTAAGGGGTGAAACAGGACACCTCTGATCACTGCCTCTGACTGCTACAGTCCATTCAGTGCATCTGCTTTGCTACACAACATCCAGCTGGACTGGCATTGCTGTTTATGAAGTTGGCAGATACCCAGCTACACAGCTATGCATTTTCAGAGTTTCTGATATGGAATCACTCAGGCTCTGACAAAAATAAACATCCATCTGATTGCACATACAAACCTTAGAGCATACAGACAGAAAACACCGTGAGGCATCTGAACCAAAACATAACATCTAGTCGCCTTGTGAACATTAGTTTGGAGGTTACATTCTAGCCCTCTTTTGCAGCATTTAGCAATTAGGTGGAAATGCTCAGATCAAATATGGAACAACAAACACTAGCGGTTATCTTTTTATAATCTCATGTATGGAAATGAGTGTTTGATTTTCTCCTCATGCAAATGAGATTTTCAATTAACTAAAAAAAAAATCTGGGGCTTGGCAGAGCGTTGCACACTTGTCTATTGTGTCCTCCCCACACAAAAATAAATTATGAATACCTAAATAGCATTTCACATTGGAGATAATTATAGTGTTGGATAGAGAGATTGAAAGGGGGGAGAGAGAGCGAGGAAGACCAAGAGAGAGAGAGAGAGTGTGTGTGTAAGGGAGCATCTTTTAACATGCAAATAAAATACACCACTTTGTTTTCTTTTGCAAAGATCAATCATAATTGGGCAGGTACACACAATCACAGGGGTAATTTGATGACCTATTTTATTTTTGGATCACACACCCCAAATCTCTTTGCTCCTCTACCATGTGAACTGCTCTGTGTGCGCTCTGCATTCAGACTTCAGTAAAAACAGAAAAAAAGTCTGATTATCAAAGGCTCTCCATACTAGGAGTGCATTACACAGCGATGCTTCACTTTATTTTTCTTTTCACTATTACTTTTCTTAGAAAAGAATAGCATCTCAATTAACGTTTAGTATCTAGACTTCACATTTGGAAGTTTGTGTTTTTCAAACAACAGAAAAGTAACTGAATGGAGCTTCACTCTGATGTATAGTCAGTTTAAAATCCTTATCACAGTGTCTGATTTCAAAAAGTCCTTCAGCACTGCTAATTAATGTTCTGCCTGTGGATTGTTGAATGATGCAGACAAGTCATTACCATGAATTGTGTGCACATTCAGAAAACAAATGTACAGTGCATTATATAAATTCACAAAGCATATACTCTTGCATGAGCTCCCACCCACTACCACACTACCAGCCCAGAGAAAAACATGCACAAACAAGACATGTTCCATGATTGCCAAGCCAATTAGGCTTTACAAGAGTTGACATAAACATTATAGAGCCTTGGTTTTGTCCTCCCTTGGGGTTTCGCTTGGTCTTATATAAGTTGTCTCCCTTGCTATCTAAATACTTGCTGTGGGCTTTGTGAGCATTACAGTGTCACTGTTGCTAATTAAATTTTGAGGTTAACATTCTCAAAAAGAGAACTATGGCAGGAAGTCATTCAAAGCCATGTCCGGAAATAAATTTAAGGTGTTACAATGACTAAAGATCACAATGAGGTTAATGGTTGAAATGTATTGCATGTCACCTTAAAGTACAGTGCTGGCCTGCCAACACGTTTTCACATACCTGTGCACATATCTCGTTCATGGCAAGGAGCTTTAAGAGATGTGCCTGTGGTTTTATGAGTGCTAAAAGCAAAATTGCTTGATGGAACAAGTGCTGAAGGCATGTCTGTGTGATGTTTGGATTTACTGTGCTGTAGTACAGTTGTTCAGCGACCACTTCAGTGAATCAAACACTCAAGATATAAGTGCATGTGTGTGTACACTGTGTACTGCAACACGAGAGAGCTGAGATTGATGTGAACACCTTTGAGAGATGCTGGATGTGTTTACCAGTGGATTTTCACTGTACCAGGGGCTAATTCTGCAGGCCTTTACACTCTCACAAGTATCAATCTTCTCTGACCTGGCCTAGAGCTGCATCCTCCCATAGGAGCAACTCTCTCCTTCTTCCTCCCTCTTTTTCTGCCTCACTCCCTTTCCTTCTTCCAGTTTTTTTTCTTACCATCTTGCTTTATTTCCTCCCCTCGTCTGTTTTCTCATTTCCATTCTCCTTCTCGTCCCACTCCGATGTCCCATCCGCCCTCCTCCTTTCGCCTTTCCCTCCATCCCTCTTCCTCTATCTGACCTCATCCCTTCACTAAATCTCTCTCCTGTCAAGTGAAGTACTAGGAACGCGGAAGTTGAGAACTTGTGAGGAGTGAGATCAATAAAGCAAGGACAGGCAGAACGATCCACCCAGAGACGATGTGTTTTGTGCAGACGATTGGCACCGCGGCTATAAATCCTGCCATCTAGGCCTTTAGCTGGGTACAGAGCATCAGTCGTCATCATCATCTTCGTCATCTGAAGAGAGCAAAGTAGTCACTGTAAACAGTTACGTCAGTAGTCCCTTCAGTGCCAGTGGAAAAAGATAAATCCCTATTAGCAGGAGTGATGAATGTTGCATGTTCATAACAGAGTCAATGAAATATGAGTGGCTTATGTCATATATGTCATGACAACATACTGTGGATAGGTTTTCATATAAGAGAGGCACATATACTCGCTGGGATGAGCTTAGCAAGGCATAATCTGCAACCTCTGAGAATTTCTTTGACTTTTTATCACTCTCTGTGATGATCCATGCTATTGTCGATGCAGGCTGATATACTGACAGATGACAGATATGGAAATCAGAATCACTATATGCAGTAATACACACACACATGGAAAAATAAGACCTTGGATAAAAAAAATTCAATAACCCTAACCGAAGCTACTTTTTTGGGGGAGAGTGTGTGTTTAATGTGTATGTGTGGGTTAAGAGAACCCGCACAAAATATTTTGTTTATATTCCATACATAAATAGTAGGCTGTTTGGTCCCGTCCCAGCAGTCTTCATATTTCCTGGTGACATTATCAGCTGTCTCCATCGTGTGCAGAGCGGGAAATAAATTGCATTTTTGCCGGTGGTTCTGTGGCTGCAGAAGGCAGGAGGAGCATTATAATATAAAACATGAATAAACAAAATCACTCATGAGCAAATGTGCAGGAGCATGGGGAGGTAATCTCCTTTAGGCATGGTCCTTGAAATTAACTCAAAGAATCTGCACATGAAACGTGTTAAGAAGATTAATCAAATATTTCTCCTCCCCTCTATACTCCCCACCCACCCCCAGCTCTCCTGCTCCATTCAAAGTATTCAAAAAAATTTTTTTCAGTTTCTTTTTTTATTCAAACATTATGGTAATTATTTATTATTTTGCTTACTTGAGGAAGGCTGCTTGGCCACAGGTGAACTGGAGTGAGGCAAAGGATAACGATATATGTGTGAAATTGTCATATCATCTATTTTCTAATGTGGCTTAGGCTCGGCATGAGTGTGCCAAATGTGAGAGATGTGCATGGTGGAGAAAGCCCTGTATAGTGTGCACAGGGGCAGTGGGCTTGAATAAGCCAGAAAGTAAGTGAACTAGGCAGCTAATACTTTTAAACTTTGAAAACTGTAATTGGAAAACTTGAAAAAGCATACAGAAGAGAGGGCATGCACTGGGTCAGAGAATATTGGTTGACTTTCACCACAGACGGTCAGGACTAAATTTTATAATGTGCCTGTTGATGTACAGAGGGAATAAACCTTGTTCTCTCAGTGTCTTAGCCATTTCAGTGCATAGAAAAGATGATATACTGTATACATGTGTGCATATAATTCTGTACCCCTTGAGATGAAAACCAGTTGGCACTGTTTTGAATCACAAACGAGCCTTCTCGTGACAACCACTGGATCAACCGCACTGGGCAAGCCATAAAGCATCTGTGTCCCAGCGGTGAAATTTGCTGGATAAACATCATTCCCTGGAACTTGCACCTCCTCATGTCATACATCAATTACTTGACATGATGCAAGCTTCGTTGGGGGCTACAGTTAAAGAATACAGCATCAGATGCCACTCACATGTCCTTTATCAAAAATGGCTGTCAGACATAAGCGAAGGTAAATCACTCATCTGTCCATGTAATCATGCAAATGTGCATTATCCTTCAAGTCCCGCACACCTCTTGTCACTCATTTATGCATGTTTTCTCCGTACCTCATCGCCCACATCATGTTAGACAAATGCTGTTACAGCTATTACGATGTGTGTGTGTGTTTTTTTAGGTATACTGTCTGTTTTTCTTTTCAATAATCAAGACATGAATATCCTGTAGCCCCCTTCTAAAAACATTTCAGCTGAAAATAAAAGCATAAAAACCCATCAAGAAAGACCAGCCCAGTGTGACAAAACAAGGCTCTGTGGCCTTCAGTTTCATATACAATCTCGTCAGAGTGACAGAATTTTAAAAGGCAAAGTCACACTCAGACCTTGGAATATGTTATGCTATGGTTTCAGTCGAGAGTATGGTTATTGGTATGGATATATGGGAGACAGAAGGAGAAGCTGAGCTTGCGAATATCCCCAGTGACCAAAGCATGTGAACGGTTGATCAGGCTGTGGCCTGGTCTGGTCCACGATGACTGATGAGTTGGCAGTGGACCTTGGAGGTTTGGGTGATAGCCTTTCAGTGTGTGATTCACGGGGAGCACCCTGTGCCCTGACATCCTCTTGCGCTGTGATTGAGTTCACAGTCCTGAGCCTTTCCACCCAAGTATATATGGCTCCAAAATAAATAAATGGCAGAATTATGAGATCCCAACTACAATACAGTAGCTCTAGCAGTCATACACTCACTGTACTGATGAGTTTATGTTTGAATGTCTTTTAAAATATATTTTCTTCTACTTTGCCTGGTCATTCTTCTGTATAATTATAAATACACTATAGCTAGGTAGGGCAGAATTTATCAACAATAAGGTCTGTGTTTCTTCCTCATCCTCAAACTGTGACTGGATTTGGTTTTTAAAGAGATCTTCTGCTGTTAGAGCCCAAGCAGAGTGGTGTAAAGCTCCCTTGTATCCATAAGAATTCTTCTTCCAAATAAATATTTTCAAGGGGCTCGAAAACTTGTGAAACTTTGCACAGCCAGCATATTTTGGACACAGCATAATGGCTTAATAGAGACCCTTTAAAAATTTGAAGCCCCCTTCTTAGGTTTCAACAAAATATGCTACATTTGGTCAGCATATCACATTCAGACTTATCAAAAAGTCTCTCAGAGGTATACCTTAAGAACTATTATTTTAGTGTTTGGCATTTGCAGCTATTTTATTTTAACAAGCCCCTCTTTGTGAACTGACCAAAGTAACTTCAGAATGTCATCTAAAAACCTATGCCATGCAACATTATCAAAATTCGTCTCGTCTCGTCTCGTCTCGTCGTCTACCGCTTTTGATTTTTAATTTAATGTCATTTTAAAGTTTATCTATGAAAGGCTTTATTATAGTATATTTTCTGATCTCCTTCACATTTGACATGCTTTTTAAGAGTCTAGGTATGGCCACATCTACTTATCGGTGTTGAGTTCAATATGCTAAAAAAACATAAAATGTTGTTGCATTTTACATATGGTATACAACAATATGACATGGTTAATCGCTAACACCACAAAAACTCTGTGCAGCATCTGATAAGAGTCCAGGTCTGAAGATATCTACAGTACATGCCACAATAAAAACCCTCCATGTTTGCAAGCTCCAGTGTGAACAAAGTGTCACAGTTTACAGTTTTCATTTTTTATTTACCAAGTGTACATTACCTAAGCTCACATGCTCTCTTACGGCAAGCTCCTATATTACTCTCTGTCACACGTTCCCACTCATCTTAGAAAACTGCCTAGCACCTGTTGTGCCTTCTTTTTTTAAAATGTGATTTTGTTTACATTTTTTTAAAAAAGATATCATTTTGATCAATT
The DNA here is from genome assembly GCA_015106775.1 of Etroplus canarensis. Lineage (NCBI taxonomy): Eukaryota > Metazoa > Chordata > Actinopteri > Cichliformes > Cichlidae > Etroplus > Etroplus canarensis. The sequence continues at coordinate 17,154 of VUQH01008442.1, forward strand.
TTGTTTCTTACATTTTACTTGCAGCCAGATGTTCATAAATTTGTAAGACCTCATAACTGCATTATAGTAATGTACAATTGCTAATAATGCACTATTCATTTTTGTGCACAAAGTTGTGCTTTTTATTGATTGGTTTATGACATTACTCCATTTCAGAAACTTTATCATTTCATATTTTACAACAGCAGCATTATAAATGGCTAAAATTATAACAAATGATACCCAACACCTATTTAAAACTTGATAGAGAGCATTATGTAAACCATTCAAATGCATTATATCTTCTGGATGTGCTTATAATTAATTACAGACACAATAAAATGTTAAAAATAAATTTAAAAAATGCTAGCTGGTTGGTGGATTTTACCTTCTTAGCTTGTTTAGCAGTTTCCCTTTGCTTTTAATAGTTAAAGTGAACTATGCTGACTATTTTGAGTAGTTGAACTCAGTTGTGGTTGCAGTGATCGACAGTAATGGACCAATGCCCACAGTGGTACCAAGTTTCATACATAGCATTCTGCAAGAAAATGTGTGTTAAATAATATGTGGAACTATACTGTTCCTTCAGACTCCTCTTATTTGACTGATCCACTATTTAATATAGCAACTTAGACAGGCTCTTTTTGAAATTAACTTTGACTTTTACCCTTGAACAGTTTGTGTTTATCCTTTGAGTCCTTTAAGCACTAGCAATAAACACTGATGTCAGTGTCCTTGTAATCAATCTCATCATCATCATCTCCTTCCACCACCTTCTCTCTGTCATATTACCAGTGAGTGAACTCCTTGAATCACTCAGGTCCCTCAAGTGCCTAGGCAGGCTGATTGTATCCTTCTAGCCAGACCTCTGGCAGAGCATTTGATATCATGTAAAAAGAGGATTTGCACAAATAACTCCATAATCTCCAACAGCCAGTAACGGGGTGACGTAACTGTTGCTGTTAGTGAATAACGAGGCAATATGGAGGTGAGTCATTCCTCAGTGAGGATAGAGTCTTAGCCAAAGACTTTAAGCAGATAAACCTGTTTGAGCTAATGAATTGGCAGATTTTGAGATGTCATCTGAGACTTCTCTCACTCATGTAAAAGGCAAAATGACATGCTGGGGAAGGGTACACAAGTGCACCAGCATAAAACCGTTAGTCAATAAAGGAATTAAAGAATATGCCATTTTACAACTAATATCATGTTAAATCTTGATACAGTCTAGCAACTTTATTATAAACATAAGGGGCATACAATAAAGACAGCTGAGAGTCTTTGATGTAGTCAAGACTTCTGGCTTGCGTGACTATCCAGTTGCTATTACTTATATCAAAGAAACAATATCAACACAGGAACACTTGTTTTCCACAACTGCGCCCTTATTAAGGGTGAAATTAACTGTGCTTATAATAAGCAAGAGCTGCACGCTGAACTCCTCATAGAGCTAGAGCTGTAGACAGAGATAGGAATCAGAAAGAAAAAACTGAAAAGAACATCCGTCCAGACCTCAGATGTTCAATGTGGGAGCTGTTCATCTTATCAGGCCCTTAAAATGGCCTTCTAATTGGGGACACGTTTTGCTGAAATGTGTATAAATTGATAGTAATTGCTTTTGTACGCATGAAAATGCTAATTTTCCTCTATAATGGCTATCAGGAGAAACATGCAAACTAGTTCACTGGGTACCTATATCATGAATGAGAGAACAATAAATAAATGCAGGCCATGCACACAGTTGCAATGTAAAGCAAATGCAAATTTGAAATGGAAACTACTATAGCTTGTCCTTTCGAGTGTTACTATGGCAATTACTGACTAAAACCTACAGAACTGTGGCCTCCCTGTCCCATGTTTTCTCTCTGGAGAGGAAAACGCGGACATTAAATGTGGCATCAGAACACTTTTCAGAGGCAGTGCACCCACTTGAGATGCTGACTGCTTGTGATAACTCCTGGGTTCAATGTCCCATAGGCAGAGCTTTGAAATAATCCATTCTCCATACAGATTTCTCCCACTGAAGCTGCTTTATCCCATTATCACAGGCATTATACAAATGTATACTGCTGTAATCCACACACTTAGAGCCAGATGCTTTTGGAAACAGCTATGTTGCTGGTGACAAACAGCTCCTTCCACAGTGTAACAATAACAAAGTACACTGGAGGTGCACTATCTTCGCAAAGAATGTTTGTTTTTGTGTATGCACACGTGTCAGAGCAAATGTGTGTTCCGAGCAAACTAATTTCAGAGGGAGATGTTGCATCTAAAAAACTTGGTCTCGGTCGTATGGGGGTGTTTAACATATCCAAGGTCTCCAGCAGAGACATGCAGAGACACAAGCAGGTCATGGGGGATGCTGATAGCTCTGTGAACTCAGCAGGTGGTTGAGCGCAAGATGTGATAACTAGATGTTCTCAACGACAACAGTGGTGGAGCTGTTCTGTCCCTAATGTACTGTATTTGCCTAATAACACAGCAGGCTGCAGAGGTCTGAGTGTGATGAGGAGGAACCCCCCACCACCATCAGAAACAGAAAGAATGCATACAGACAACCCTGACATACCCTTCAGGCCCAGTGACCCATGAAGGACAAATAAAAAAAGAAACTGCATGTGCCTGTACATCAAAGAGAAAGAAAGAAAGAAAGAAAGAAAGAAAGAAAGAAAGAAAGAAAGAAAGAAAGAAAGAAAGAAAGAAAGAAAGAAAGAAAGAAAGAATGAGGAAGAAAATATTATTACAAAAAACACAAAAGGATAATTAGCACATTACAATTTCTCAGCTGCTCTTAATTTTGAAAATTGGTGCATACCAGATAGGCTTTTTGGTCTGGCAGCATCTTGCAGATATTATTGTTAAGGTAAAGCTTGCCAACTGATGGTTGAGATTTATGCTTCATTGACTGGCGCAGTGCTCAGGGAGACATCCTCCACTGGCAGATGTGCCCAGCTCACCATTCTCTGCCACCACTATAATTGACATCTGCATGTAACAGAATGGCAGCAGCACCAGTCTGTGCCATGTTTCTGGGAAATAAGGCAGAGAATAAGCAGAGCACATCCTGAGAGGTTTACATCAACTGTCTGTCTAATGCCTGTGAGTGTTCCAGCATTAATGGAACATATTATCCCTCAAATTGTAGAATCATACACAGCAGCTGTTGATCCAATTTGGATGGGTGCTACAGCTAAAACAAGTCCCTCCAGGGGGAAATGTCGACTTTAGGTTTATATGGCAAGATTTGGATCTCTTCAGCTAGCATTCGAGGTACATTTCATGACTTTATGAAAAAATCCTACATTATTTTAAAAAGGATAAAGACATGCCTCTGAGGATAGAAATACAGAACTAACTACAGTGGAATGATCAATAGAACAAAGCAATCTGTAGAGGCTTACAGTACAAGCCACTACAGTCCAGTGATTAAATCCATGCAAGTGTAGAATGTTATTGGTTAAAATCCCAGGCTATTGGATTTATCCAGTTGCCACAAAGTTGGCTGATGTCTCCATATTTTTTTTTTCCTTTTTGGCTTGGCTGTTTTTTTCTTTTGCAGTAAACTGTATTTTACAGAGCTCCAAGTCTACTTGTTTTCATAATCATATACACATGTTTTTGAGGTGCTCCTAGTAATATATTTTTTAAAAGTTGTTGCGAAAGACATAATGCTTTTTTAATATCTTGAATTACTGCATATACAGTGGACAAAATTGAGTTCTACCTTCAACTGGGATTAAGTACAGCCACCGTAACTAATCAGATTTCAACAACGGAGAGAATTCACTGAGATTTACTGTGGGCTCCCCTTCATTTGGGGTTAATGAGTGTCTTCCACAGGCTCCATAGCCATTTCATACCTTAGGGATTTGAATAATTCCCATTGATAGTTTCAAAATCTCAAATGAGACAGGATTAATCAAAAGCAGAGAAAGTAAAGCTGATGAGGGTGAAGCAGCACATGAGGATGATGAAGTCCAAATCAGGAGGAAGGTGACTAGTTATACACAGTGGGCAACATATTCATAACATTTTAATGGCTGCTGGGGGCCTGTGACTAAAACAGTATAAGTAGCTTCACACAAGAGCATAATGATATTTAGAGCTCAAAGTATGCTTCCCTACTTTAATCAAAAGACATTTCTGCATACTGTAGCTGTCATTTTTAATAAAAAGTGAAGACAGCCCATGGTATCTCACCTTTTTTCTTATAGTAAGTTGAGAATGTGGGCTATTCATTATCATGCTTCTTAATTGGCAATTGGCTGTTCATCTCTGTGTTTCTTCTTTTTTTTTTGAGCCACAGGAAAAAGGAGCACTTTGTCAGACAAGTGAGACAAGTGGTAGCACAGGTTGTAGTCTGAGCTTTCACTTGTATTAAAAGATACATTTTCTTTTTAAACATAAAGACGAGCTCCAAAGACAAGAACCAAACTGTTATCCTTGTTTTACAAGTACACCAAAAATATTGCATGGATATCATAAAAAAGTTATTATATATGAACAAAATATCTGGCCACCTACACATTACACCTACAGTACAGGAGCTTTAATGACACCCTATTCTAAATCTATGGTCATTAATATGGAGTTTGTCCCCTCTTTATAGCTGTAGCAGCTTCCACTCTTCTGAGAAGGCTTTCTACTAGATTTGTTAGAGTGTGTTTCTGGGAAATTTTGCCCATTTATCTATAAGAGCATTTGTGAGGTCAGATGCTGATGGGATAAGGGGACCTGACTCACATCCAACAATACCTTTATGAACCTTCCTTTGTGCACTGGGGCAAAGTCATGCAACTGTTCCCACAAAGTTGGAAGTATAGAATTGTCCAAAATGTCTTGGTAAGCTAAACTAATGGATCAAACCAACCCCAGAAAAATAACCTCATTAACATTATCTCTCCTCCACCAGACTTTACAGTCAGGGATAAAGACCTATGCTCCATAGAACATATTTTCACTGCTTACATCACCAAGCACTTAATATTGTGCTTGGTGATGTAAGGCATGCATGCAGCTGCTCGGTCATGGAAGCCCATACCAGAAAGCTCCCAGTGCACAGATTTTGTGCTGATGTTAATGCCACAGGAGGTTTGGAACTCTGCAGTTATTGAGTCAGCAGTGTTGACTACTTTTACGCACTATGCACCTCAGCACTTGGCGACCCCACTCTGTAACTTTATATGGTCTGCCACTTCGTGACCGAGTTGCTGCATGGCTAGGTTCTTGATTTTATATACTTGTGGCAATGGAACTGAACGAAACATCTGAATTCAATGATCAAGAGGTGTGACCTAATATTTTTGTCTATATAATCTCACCTTTTTTTTGTTTTGTTTTGTTTTGTAAATAACTTGTATAGTGTAAGTATAGTAGTAGTAGTAGTACTTATTTATTCTTAACTCTTTTGTATATTTTGTATATCTAATTTTTAATCTTATACTTTCAACATGGCATTTGCACTGAACACCAAAACAAATTCCTCGTACTGTAAAGTGTTCTTAACTGTACCTGGCAATAAACAGTTTCTGATTCTGATTTTACTTGAACTTTGTTCTTGATATGGTCCAGACTGTTCAGACCAAACGCTGTCTATATTTGTTCATTCATCTTAGGCAAGTCAATTTCTATATTCACAGCAATGCTATTGAAAAGCGTGCAGAACTGGAGCACTTGCAGGGTGGTAGACCTACGTAATATGGGCAATGGTATTTAAGTGCCCTTGGATAAATCATTTACATCAATTCAGTTACTGATGAGGCATGAATACATATGGTGAATTCTGTTCAGACATGATTTATTTTAATTGTCACACTGGGACCCACTATTACACTGCTGCAGAACGGGTCACTGCATTAGAAAATTAAAGCAGAAGCTCTAATTTGAAATCTATTTGTAAATTCTGGCCTGTGGGACAAAGATGTGCTGAGTGGATATAAATGCCATTCCCAAGTGGAATGAACTTCTTCTAAGCTGGAAAACAGTCACCTGGGTGCATCACTCCACGCCAGGTGCACTCTGCCACTGTGCTCAGTCTGAAGGAACTCAAATTAAGTTGCAGCAAAGGCGCACGTCTTACATGAATGAGCATACATTTGTGGTGTCTGGGGTGCCGTGTGGGGTGTGAGGTCAGCAAGTATGTGGCCTGCTGGAGGCTACTCATGTTCTGGATTTCTTGGGATCCATTTCCATGGATCATTTAATACTTTCCCTCATCCACTTTGGGCGATATATCAGTGGAAGTTGTGACTAGTACTTGCTACTGGCAGTGATCTTTACTGAACCTGGGACATAGGCAATTAATGTTTCCAAACTACTGTGTAATCATATTACTTTGTGATGTTATATTACTGTTGCAGCTAAAGTTAAGAAGCAGTTTTCATCTAAATAGCTTACCAGTTAACATTGCTGGCTGACAAATACCCCATAGAAAGTGAATAGTAAAAAATAATGACAGACCTTCCAACTTTAGCTTGAGACTGTTCCCAAAAGATGTGCTCCTAGCTTTCATGTCTTCTGGCAGTGAGGTCAGGACCTCAAAACCTTGTCTGACAGTTTGAGGGTACAGATTAGCTTATAAAACTGCTCTTTCACATGGCCTTTAGTCTGTTGTTGTCATCAATGTCTTCCCTACTTTGATGTTTTAAACAGTTTGGGATCACAGTGTTCCAGACCAAAACTAACTGTACCCACTTTAAAGGAGAAACAGAGGTCATGGTGGTGGTGGTGGTGGTGTTCTGAAAAGTATAGGCATACACACCCACACATACAGACACAGACACTGAATAACAGGGGCTACAGCTTGTAATTGAAAGACTAAATCCACCATTTTGTCACATAATATCCAAACATAAATGTCGTGCTGTAATCCTCTGCAGCTGTTAGCACAGTGCACTCTCATATTTTGATTCAAGTATGAACGTGGCTGGCTAAATTTAAGGAAAGTCCATTTCCAACCAAGAATGATAAATCATGTTTACAGTTTTCTTTCAGAATCTCCACACAAGCAATAAGACGATGCAGTGCCCCTGAGCCTGAGGTGCTCAAAAAAAGAGCCTTTTGGGAGGAGGGCATCTGAGAGCCCAAATCAAATACTGCCTGTTTCAGGTAGTGGCAATTAGATACAACAGGACTTTTTAAATTCTAAATGATTTATACTACTATAGTCAAAGATGGCAGATATTTATTACTAAAGTAGAAGTTCAAATACTTTTGTTAAAAAAAGCCTCTGGTAAACGTTAAAGCACAGATTCAACTTTACTCAAATATCAATGAAAAAGTCTAAAAGTAAAATGTAGCTCTTTGAAGGCCAATTCTACCAGATTTTTTTGGTGCAATGCTAGCTAAATCTCATGTCATATTAAAATAATATTGAAATAATATTAATCCAACTTCTGTTAGTAAATCTAATGAATGTACTCAGCTAGAACAACTGTTATGTGGAGCATACCTAAACAGAAAACTGAGTACAGTGCACAAATTATATGTGTTTGCCTCTTTCATCTCCATGTTGGGGCACAAGGCCCTCCCACAATGGGAGGGTTGCATCAGTAAAGGCATCAGCATAAAAATCTGTGCCAAATTACTTATGATTCATGTGTTGTGGGGAACCCTTGGGGAAATACAAGGAGCCACTGAAGATGGAGGTATTCTTTTTGTCTTTACATCTGGATACACCAATAGGATTGTCTTTTTTAATGTTATTGCTCCCTTCATTGAGTTTTTTTTTTTTTGCCAATATGTTTATTGTCTTTTTCAAATTTTTTTTCACAAATGCATCACATATACACATTACACACACAAACTGTATACCCTTGCATCATTTTTCAATTCGAATAAACGCAATGAAATTGAATTAATTAAAAAATTAAGAAAAAAAAAAATTTAAAAAAAATAAATAAACAAAAAATAATAAATAAATAAATAAAATTAAAAAAATAAAAAGAAAAAAAGGAAAAAAAGGGGGGAAGAAAGAAAGAAAGAAAATGGGGGCTACATTTTACAGCATTTGCAAATCATTTCAGAAAAATCTAGCACTTTCATTTGTCATGATATTCATATATGGTTCCCAGAGTTTATCAAAGTCTTTTCGTTTGCCCTTGGCAATGTATGTTAA
>VUQH01008443.1:8455-19004 GCA_015106775.1 Etroplus canarensis
TGAAGCGGTGGGGGGGGGGGGGGGGGGGGGGGGGGGGTAGACCTTTCAAAGAGCACCAGCTTTCCCTGGTGTATCCAAGCATAGAAACACTAGAGTCCCTCTGTAATATGCAGTAGAACTCTGCCCATACTGAAAATTAATAAACTACACACACACACAAACACACACAATCCCCTGAAAAGATTTTTTGGCACTTTCTTAATGATGTTACAAAACCAAATACCAAAAAAGTTGTGAAGCTGTGAAAAATGAGAATAAAAACAGAATGCAGTCCTTTTCAACCTTTGTTCAATTGAATAGAGCATAAAGACAAGATATTTAATGTTCAAACTGATAAACTTTATAGTTTTTTGGAAATATACTTACATTTTGAAATTAACGTCTGCAACACTCCAAAAATTTTGGGATAGAGGCAAGAAAGGACTGGGAAAATTGTAGAATATTAAAAAATACCTGAAACATTCATAGGTCATATTAGGAGGTTAACTGGTAACAGGTGATAGTACCATGATTGGGTATAAAAAGAGAATTTCTGAAAGGCTCAGTTGTTCACAAACAGTGATAGCATGAGGATCTCCACTTTGTGACAGACTGCATATTATGGTCTCACTTGTCCTCCAGGTGCAGATCTGCCTTTTATCCTTCTCTCCCTTTTCAGCTCTCTCTTTCTGTCTCTCTCTGTCTTGTTTGCATGCGTGTGGGTGGCGTCGGCCTGATTGGGATCCAGCAGGCACGCCTGTGTCCTATCTCCACTTACCTGCAGAATTTAACCTTGGCTCTTATCTCCATTTTCCACCTAATTGTTGCTCTAAACAGCATTGTAGTGTAGCCTCAGCCAGGTACTTACCTGCAAGTTGCTATGATCTGAGCCTTGCTAGTATTTAACTTGCCTCTCTTCTGCTTCCACTCCAGAGCCCTGGTTTATCTGCCTGCTTGGATTCCAGGCACTTTCCTGCCTGACCCGCTCTCATACTCACCGACTATGAATCTCTGTAGAATGGAGCATTTTACTGTGGAGGAAATGTAAAAGAAAATTTTCAAACTACAGCATTAACTGCTCCTCCTTGATTTGATCTTTAGGACTTTGAAAATCACCTTAAAAGGCATTAAAAGCCTGGATCATTCTGTGATGGATATTATAATGTGGGTTCAGGAACGCTTCACAAAACCACCAAATACATTGCTACATCGACAAATATAAATTAAAACTATATGCAAAGTTAACAACATGCAGAAACACCCCTGACTTCTCTGGAACCAAGCTTGTATTAGAAGGAGTGACCCGAAGTGGAGTCCACATTTCAAACTATTTTTTAAATGATGGTTATTGAGTCCTGAGTCAAGAAAAGAACCATCCAAATTGTCATCAACGCAAACTGCGATGGCAATGGGATGAATGGGTGCCCATAGCATCAGTAACTTGCACATCTGTGAAGGTACCATTAATGCTAAGAGGTACATACAGGTTATGGAGCAACATCATAATGCACCATACATTTTCAGTGGGAGACAGATCAGAACTGCTGGCAGGCCAGTGGAGTACATGCATTATTTTAATGTGAATCCATGCTGTTGTAACTCATGCAAAATGTGCCCTGGCATTACCTTGCTGAAATAAGAAAAGGTGATGTAACACAGTGATATACATAATTCTATTCCTATCCATTTCAAAATGGGTGTATATCAAGCCAGAAAGTTTATCAATTTGAACATTAAGTATCTTGTTTTCTGATGTATTTAAGTGAATGTAGGTTGAAAAGGTTTTGCAGATTACTGTATTCTATTGGTTTTTTTTACATTTTGCACAGTGTCCTAGCTGTTTTGGAAGTGGGGTTTGTATGAATAGATTCCAATCGGTCAGAAGATGGAGCCACCATCATCAACAGAAGAAAGAAAAGCACTGGAAATTAAACTGTCACAGGCACTATTTGGTCTTTTTTTCTTGTTGCTCCCCAAGTGAGCAAAAATGTTTCTCAAAGTTGTCAGTTTCATAACAATGCCATGAAGCTACACTATCATACTTTGAACTATGGTCTGTCTATGCAGAATTATTTTAGTAAAATTATTTTAACCAAAGGGAATTTTTGGAGGCTTGCATCCTTGTCATGCTGATGGTATTTGGAGATACAGACCGTCATGGAAATGTAGGGACAGATGCTTAAACTCAGGGAGTGTAGAAGGAAGACAAGATTTATAAATTGTGGTGCTTAGCTGGGGCCCAAAGGTTTGTGATTCTCAAACTTAAACAAAATTTGGGAGGATCTTCCTCCTAACCCTCTGTTGACCTGCCCTTTTGTGGAATGTAGATTTAGGTTTGAAGGAACCTGACAGTGTGTGCACCTAAAAATACGCATGAATCAAGTTGATTGGCAGTTTTTGATATTATGGGGTTATCTGCTTAGTTCTTTTGCCTTTGACTTGGTTTTGGAGACTGCACTTATCTCTGTAGGTAAAGAGTACTTGTATATATGAAAAAAACAAAGTATAGAATTGTTGCCATATTTTAGCAAGGAAATGTTGGTGGGGATGTATCTGTGAGTCACTTTTATTTTACATTTCCAGATTAAAATGTTAAAAATATTTTAATCGTTTGTTGGCTTGGTTATCTTGTGGCCCAGCAACAGCCAATGGCATCCTAATGTTAGTTACCAACCTTTAGAATGAGCTTGCTTTAGTGGTGATGATTTTGGATATTAGTGTGGGCCTTTGGTGATTATGCTCTAAACTTGATTCTTTTTCTTGGATTCTCACCACCTCCTCAAATTACCGTTATACCCCCACATATATCCTTGTAGCAAATTCTGGAAGACAACGAGGCAAGTACTGTTTTGAGGTGCCTGCCAAGTATGGGAGACACTGTGCTGTGGTGGTTAGCACTGCTGCCTCATGGCAAGTAGGTTGAGCTGGGGCTTTTTTGTGTGGAGTTTGGATATTTTTCATGTGTCTACGTTGGTTTCCTCCAACAGTCAAAAACCATACATGTTAGGTGATTCTAAATTAACTTTAGGTTTGGATTTTAGAGTATGTGGATGTCTGTATTTCTGTGGTAGCCCTATGATGGACTAGCCACCTGTGAATGGTTGAACATAAAATAAAATGGAGGTGTGCATATTGTATAGCTTTCATATATTGTTCATGCATTTTGGAACTGTAAAAAATATCTGTGCTGTACCATGTTTTCTATTTCTGTTGAATTTGCCAAGAACATAGATAGTATGCATGCCATCTGTCGACTGTATATAAAAAGCAGTGCCATGTGGTGACTTTTACAGAAGGCCACCACCTCCAAAAAAAGAAAAACAAGTCTTCCTCCATTGTTTAACACACTGACAAAACAAATTGAACCAGATTAAAACATACCCTCCGAAGATTTTGTGCTGCCCATCTGTTATTCTTTTAAGTTTGCTGACAGCCTTGTGCATCCTGCCACATTCTTCCTGGACATCTTCAAATTTCTGTACTCCTTACTGGCTTAAGAATGGTAAAATATTACTACTTCTTGCCATCCATCCATCCATCCATCCATCCATCCATCCATCCATCCATTTTTTCCTGCTTATAAAATATTTATCATTAGTTGACAATAATGAGTGGTGGAGGAATTTTTTAGAACCATTCTTAAAAAATACCAAGCCACACTTTGACAACACCTCATTACACATAAACTGTGCATTATAGGAACATTTTTCTCACAGTATCGAAGGTAAAATTACTTATTTGCAGAAAAATGTTCTCCTTCAGTGTTGTGGTGACTAATTTTACTGCTGCAGATGTTTAAGCTTTAGCTCAGTTTAAACACTTCAAATTCTGGTTAATCTACAGTAATGCATTATATTCTCTAAAATCATATGTTTGTTGTGTGGCTGTTCTGTGAGGACCACATATATGTAAAAAAAAACAGCATTTAATGAGCTCAGTAAAACAGACCTACATTTATGTTAAAAAATTAAATATTTTATTAAAATTATTTTTTTTAAATCACAATTTAAAGGTTCATAGATTTTAACCTGAAAATGCTGGTGGAACCTTTTCAACTTGCCTGTTGTAATAAAGCAGACATGGTAGGAGTTGACATCCCCCCTCCATCATCAAGGCTTTTCTTGTTTCTTCACACTTCACTCTAACTCCTCTATATTACACATGTTGACTAAGTAGGCTGGTAAAAGAAATTTTGCCTGCTACGTTGATAAATCACAAAGGAATTTGCTCATTTACTTGCTAATGTTATGCATACCTGCGCAGGTGTGGAATAATGAGCAGACAATAACTGCTCTCTGAGGAGTGAAAGTAGAGCCAATTGCACCTTGCTGGTCTCACACCAAAGACCACAGGTTTATCCACAAAGTACAAACAACCACAGAAAAGCTACTTGCATCTCAACTTACTCTGCTCCTGCCTTTGTTCATGGGACACGCCCATTAAATCAATGGGAAATGTAGATTCCAGTGCCTCGATGGAGGAGGGAAGGATGACACGGGTGGATGGGATACTAGTTGGTGGTGGTAATTTACTATTTTGATGTTTGCTAACCGCCAATAAAATTTACAAGAAGAAGAAGATTCCAGTGCCTCCAAGTCTAGCAGAGTCAAGGCTGCTTCCAGAGACAATAGCCAACTGTGGCCACAAAATGGCAGTTTATTAGATAGAATGGGAGATTCTTTATGGGACAGAACACTGATTGACCTGGAAAGACAGAGAGCTCTTTCAATTTGGCAAGTTTTGATTGATGTCTATATTAAGACAAGCACAGCAAGTAGTGCCACTGATAAAAAGTGGCAACAGCTTTTAGGTCAAAAAAGTATAGCAAGTACAGAAATGCATTAATGCTGTATGCATTGATGCAACCTTAATTAAAGCAGGGGCTAACTCATCTGGCTGCAAAAAATATCTGAAGGTATAGAAATCTATGAGACTGCTCTCCTAATTTATGACCCAAATAAACCCTTTCAGCTGCTTCCTTGTATTAATCCATATTGGTAATTTGGCAGAGGTTTTACACCAGATGTCCATCCTGACACAACCCTCCATGGTAAGAGGGGCTTGCATCCCCAAATGGAATTGAACCAGGGACCTTTTCCTCATAAGGCAAATGTGCAAATCACTACACTACAAGGGCACCAATCCAAATAAAGCCCAAATAAATGCAATCTCGCGGAGTTTCAAAAGATGTTGTAAGCACAGACATGTCACTACAAAGGAACGTTTCAGTGGCTTGAACATTGAACTGCTATGGAATGCATCCATACTTCTTGAGTGAATTTTATTTCTGTCATTGCTGTTTGCATTGAATTTGAATTCAGTTTGAATGTGTTTGGCTTCCTCCATCAGTTGATGTTGCGGTCAGTGACTGTCCAAATGACTGTGAGTAGAGTGAATGGCTATGGATAATAAATAGATAACCTGGGCGCTATCTGAATCACCTGGACATGCAGAGGAGTTCAACGACAGATAAAGGAAATCTTTCCTGCCTAAATACCATAATACCTTCCTTTGTTTGATTAGACTTTTATGTATTATGTTCCTATTGTATTATATTTAGATTTATGTTGACCAACCTTTTCATTTTTCTTTTAATTAACTGAGCTCCTTTTTGGTGTTATTTTTTCCCCCGTCTCGACTACTTTGTCTAGTGATTACTTTTTGTTTTTATGCTTTTACTGCTGTAGCACAGCAATTTCCCAAACTTTTTAGATAACTAAAGTATATCTTATCTTATCTTATCTTATCTTATCTTATCTTATCTTATCTTATGATCTCAAGATTGAACCTCGTTAACCACTGAGTAATGGCACAGTGGCTATGTCCATCTTTTATATGCAGTCTGTGATCCCAGTGTCAGCTATATGTTTGACTCTGTTTGTAGTCTTTATGCCATACATTAGCAAAATATGAACTGGAATCAGACAAAGTCCTGACAGAAAAACATTATTGTGACTCCTAACCATGTTTTGATTCTGTTATCCAGTTATGTTGCCCTTTGCTTACTTTAACTAAGTTACTATGGTTCTCTGGGCAAAAGGTTGCCTACCCCTGCTTGATGCTATGATGACCCCCAGCTTCGTAATTATACTAGACAAATATGAGAGTAATGATTCTCTCATCTAACATTTGGCAAGAAAGTGAATATGTGTATTTCCCAAAATGTTGATCTCCTTCCAAAATATTTTTTGCAGACATCAAAATCTAAAATGCTGCAGGGTGCAAAACAGTGCAAAACATAAAACTCTTCCTGGTGAGACACAAACCACAGAGCCAGACTTGTTGCAAATCAGTTTTGGTGACCTGAGTCAAGATGCACAAGTGATTGCCAATGAATATCAGTGTCTGTTTGAAGCACATCCAAAGCCACACAGACCACCAACAACAGGCAGAGTCATAAATTTACAACAGATAGCCCTGCAGTCCAGGCCAACTAACTAGGAAGCCTGCCGTAACCAAGCATCCTCTCAATTCATCTCTGTTGGTGTTTTCAGAGGATGACTATTGCTTGTGTTTATGAAGATGGATAGAGCAGGGAACATCTGAAGCACCTCCTCTCTCCCTCCTCTTCTTTTTCTCTGCGTAGTGATAGGAGACACCATCTGGTGGTGAAATGTATGAGTGCGACTACAGCCCCCTCAAAGCCGTCATGTCACATCCACAGGACAGGGAGCAACACCTATACCACTGCGGTTAAAGCGGAAAATGTGACAGTTAAACGAGAAGAGGGAAGATGAAATGTTATTTTTAAGGATTTGTAGGATAAAAATCTGCACTATGACCTGAAAGAGTCACACCTGCAGAGCTTTACTCATTGATCCACTTGAGAGATCAGTGCAGGAATTACTGTGGCTGAATGGTTAGGTGTGAGTATGTGTGGGTTTGTAATTGTGTGCGTATGTGTGTATAAGCATTTGCCTGCATATATGTAAATGTTTTTACATACAGTTGCTGTTTGTGTGCTTGATGAATGAGGAAAAACCTCTCTCATGTATCCTTGGTCACAGTTAGAGTCTTTGTTAGCAGATTGGCTCTGCCTGAGTCTTATTAATGATGCCAACACTTAGGTAATGTGCCTTTTTGATGAGACTAGGCCACTTAATCTCCCTATTTAGACTCCATCTCTCTCACACACACACGCCTCCCCCTCAATCCTCCTAATAAGCTGCCTCTTGTCTCCTGTAATTTGGCAGATGAGTCTATTATATGATACAGTCATATTTTATTAATGGACCCCCATAGTGAACACATACACCCCTTAGTGGATGAGATTATGTGATGCACGGGGAGCGTGTCTCCGTTTTAAAAAATGATTTCAACTCCTCCGTTAGTTTTCATCTGCGTCGCCCGTCTGCTGCGTTGTTAGTGTTGGGCTGGAAGGCAGAACCACAGGCATTTCTGCTGAAGTTGGCACTGTTCCTCCACACTTCATTACACTTCCATCAGCCCTGTGATAGCATGGAACAGTTCAAGCTACAAAAGGCAGAAAAACAGCAAAATAAAAGACAACATTCAATTATTGAGTTTAACATTTTGTGGAATTATTTTTTCATGTCTCTGTCTCTCGTTGTCTCTCCCACTTCTACAGCACTGTGCAGATAATTCGTACCATATGTTTAAACAGTGCCAGGCAATTTAAACAGCAAGCAAGTACACTCATCCAAGACTGATTTTCTCAAATACTATATGGCTTGAAAGGTATATACTGCTAACAAACTCAGGAGTGCTTTTACTTTTCATCTATATGGTTTGTTCATACAGGAACTGACTGAGTAGCAAGATATAGTCTATGGCTGTGCATGACACTCTTTGTAACTGTGCTTTGAACTAAATAGTAACACCAGAATACTAACATGCTTACAGTGATGGTGATAACATTAAGGTTTCTACAATCTTAGTATGTGAGCAAGACTTTCTGCTTTATAATCAAACTCAAGTTACCGACAGTTTTACAGATATAGTGTCATAAAATAATGAAGCAAATTTTTTGACCTATCATCATGTGCTGGGATAAAAAGGTCAATCACCAAATTATTCCTGTTGGTGCTTAAGGTACATAAATTCCTGCACCTGATTCCACTGCAGCTGATTAGGCAGTTTTTGAGATATTTCACACAAAACTACAAAGGTAAATCTCATCATGCGACTACAGAGGAAATGTCTGAGGTTCACCTAACTGTTGAAGATTTATCTTCTGGATATAATGGAAGTTGATTGGCCATATCATGAAGATATGGGAAAGATTTGGTGAAGCTAGATTAAGAAGAGAGGTAACACTCAGCGAGCAGGAGTATGGTTTCATGCTGAGAAAGTGTACAACAGATGCAATGTTTGGTTTGAGAGTGTTGATGGAGAAGTATAGAGGTCAGAAGGAGTTGCACTGTGTCTGTGTGGATCTTGAGAAAGCATATGATAGAATGCCAAGAGAGGAACAGTGGAATTGTATGAGGAAGTCAGGAGTGGTAGAGAAGTATGTGAGAGTGTTGCAGGACATGTATGAGGACAGTGAGACAGTGGTGAGGTGTGCAGTAGGAGTGACAGATGGGTTAAACATGGGGGTGGGATTACATCAGGGATCAGCTCTCAGCCCCTTCTTGTTTGCAGTGGTGATGGACAGGTTGACGGATGAGGTCAGACAGGCGTTTCCTTGGACTATGATGTTCTTCGCTGACATTGCGATCTGCAGTGTGAGTAGGTAGCAGGTGGAAGGGAGCCTGGAGAGGTAAAGGTATGCACTGGAGAGAAGAGGAATGAAAGTCAGTAGAAACGAGACAGAGTACATGTGCATAAATCAGAGGGAGGCAGGTGGAATGGTGACGATGCAAGGAGTGGAGGTAGTCAAGATGGATGAGTTTAAATACTTAGGGATCATCATCCAAAGCAATGAATAATGCACAAGAGAGGTGAAGAAGAGAGTTCAGGCAAGGTGGAGTGGGTGGAGATGAGTGTCAGGGGTGCATTGTGACAGAAGGATAGCAGCAAGAATGAAAGGAAAGGTTTACAAGACAGTAGTGAGACCTGCTCTGATGTATGGTTTGGAGATGGTGGCACTGACAAAAGAAAAGAGATGGAGTCGAAGGTGGCAGAATTGAAGATGCTGAGATTTTTGTTGGTAGTGACCAGGATGGACAGGATGAGAAATTAATACATTAAAGCAATAGCTCGGGTTGAGCTAGTTTGGACATGTGCAGAGGAGGGATATACTGGACAAATGATGTTGAAGATGGAGCTGCTAGGCAAGAGGAAAAGAGGAAGACCACAGAAAAGGTTCATGGATGTAGCGAAGGTGAACATGCAGGGAGTTGGCGTGACAGAAGATGCAAAGGACTGGGTGAGATACAAGTAGATGATCTGCTGTGGCAACCCTTAAAGGGAGCAGCAGAAAGAAAAAGAAGAAAAAGAAGAAGGGTGATGAAATTTGATAGTGATCCATCAAATGTGATATTTCAGGCTGGACTGACACATCCATCAATCCCTGGAACTATAAGCATGGCTAAAAAAGCAGAAATTAGAAAAGATTCACAACGATGTTATTTGTTCAGGATATTGTTTGATTCATTGGTTGCATCAGCAATTACAGACTTTGAGTGCTTTTAGCATTCAGAACTTGGCTCACATTCTGTCAGATTTCATCTCAAGTCACAAAAGTTGAAGTAACACACAAATTTGGATAATCACAGTTGCTTGATTGAATTGAATTGAACTGAACTGAATTGAATTGAGTTGAATTGCTTGATTGAAACTTGCTCAATGAGGACAAAGAAGGGGAGATTTTGTCAGATTATTTTTAGTATTATAGGCATTTGCTATAAATTCACTGCTACAGTAAATAAATTAATATTCAGCAATAAAATATCATTAATATTCAGTGGACTGCGATATTCCAAAAAGCTTCAAAAAGCTACATTTGGAATGGTGCTTTTAAGAATTTACTTTGAGAGCATCTGCACTGCCCCATGCACATAATCTGCACTTTCTGCAAATTTCCACTTAACGTGTCAAGGGTACCTCAGCTTTTGCTGTCTAGTCTTGCTGGAAGATATGAATAGATTAAGTTCTTTATCAGACACTCATTCCCTTCTTTTGAGATAAAGACAAGCCTGCAGTGGCTTGTCTTCGTCAAACCAATGACAAGCAGAAGCTATCTGATTGCTAATTTCCCAGGAAACAGTACAACACACCTCAGCTGCAGTATTCATCGCAACATTTGTATATGTATGCATGTAATGTTATCCACCCAAATCATCACTTCTGTGAATATAATTATGTAGCCATGCTTGCCTGCATGTGCGCATGTGACATGTGAGTGTCCACATAATGAAGAGTTGTCAGGTACATGTGAAGTCAGCAGTTACATGCTGAGAACAAAATATGATTAAAGTCACTGGACTGGAACTAAGTGGCTCCTCATTAAATGCATGTGACAATGTTTGATTATGTACCTGCATATAGAAATGTTTTTCAGGCAGTCATTAGATAAAAACACCTGTGCAGACACTTAAGTGTGTCAGCAGAAGTGTGTCTGTGACAGAAAAGGAAAGTGGAAAAAGCACAACAAAAAACAAACAAA
>VUQH01008443.1:19024-33482 GCA_015106775.1 Etroplus canarensis
AACAAAAAACAAACAAAAAACAAACAAAGCTCTCTCAGCCCCCAGACAGCGGGCTGGCTTTAGCTAATTTGGTGCCCCAGGTGAGATTTTGGTTTAGTGCTCCCCCCACTATTTGGATTTACAGTTCATAGACTGTCAGTATCACAACCTTGAGAAATCATCATCACAACTCATTACAGTCTCACAATCTGAAACTTTAGAACACACTTGTACAAATACCAATATTATTTGCATTTTAAATTACCACAGAGTGGATTATATTACACTAATGTTTTTGGAGAATATCAGGAACCTTGTTACTCATAGGTGATTCTTATTCAGCAGTGTTAACAAATGACTCGCAGTGTTGAAAAAGCTTTAAAAAAATGATATATGAGAATCAGTCTCCTGCAGAGACTGAATCTGTCTGTAGTCTCCCTTCAGCATCAGCTGCTTATTGCAGTGTAACAAGGTATGGGATGCATTGAATGTTAGTGGCAGACTGCAGTGTGGCAACATTGATGTGTGTCAAGCAATCATGCAACTGACAAAACTCTTATTATACATACCGTGATTGTGGCTGCTTTGTACTCTTTAAGAGACTTTAGTAATTAAGAAAGGTAATAATTTACTGCCTAAAGACTTGAGATAATACTTGAAAAGGCCACATGAAAGGTAGAAGTGGCTTAGTATTTTTTTTTTTGGTCGGGGGGCAAGTGTAGAAAATATTTGAGTGCCTCTACTATAGAAAACAGTAGGTACAGTCTGACCTCTGCTGCCCCAGTCCATGGAATCAGTGATGTTTTTTCCTCTCTGTCTCAGTTCCAGCCCTCCAAGGCACATTACATAACTACACTATTATTTTTCCATCCCCTGCCTCATGCTGTCTGACTGACATAGCAGGGGAACACAGATCCAAACAAGGCAATGATAATGACTCGCTCCTTTGTTTTGATCAGAGTATTTGTCTCAACCTCTGTTTTCTGCTTTTTTTTTTCTGTTTTCTGCTATACCAAACTTTCCTTGTCTCCCTCTCATCTCTCTCATCTGTCCCACCACAAGTTGGTATGCCTTTGCACCCAAATGTGGTACGCTTGCTTTCCATTAGTTCATTTCCCTTGCTTTGAGAATGCACTTGCATGCTGAGTGTATGTATGTGTATGGGTTGTCCTTGTGCACGCATGTGCACATGTGTGTGTGTCTCCTGAGTCTCAGAAAAGTATCATTGTAAACATATCATTTGATGGCGAGAGTGGTTCAGGTTGTTGGCTGGCTGCCCTGCTTTCATTTGGAACAGAGCTGCCAACATCTGGACTGTGTCAACACTCACTGACAGTGTTTGTGTGTATGCATGTGTGCGTCTGTGTGAGTTGAGGTCCCTGCCTCAGCCCCAGAGCTGTCAGGCACTGGATGGGGAACAGATTTGCTGAGCTTAATCAAAGGTGTAGCATTAATAAAATGAGCTCTCTGTCTCCATGCCTTCAAGTGGCCATTTTAAGAGCCTGGGAGAGCAGCCTTGCATCCTCCAGGATGAGCAACAGACACAGGCAGGCCATGTAAAAGCATGCAGGCACGTACACACAGCCTGCACTTTTAGCTGAAACAGGTACAATCTAAAATCTAAATCTGAACGCTTCAGAGGTAAAAATTACCTTGTTTTTTTGTGATGATTCTTTGATTGATACACTGACGCAGTACAGTGCAGTACTCCATTTAGACAAGATGCTGCATTTTTTATGGTGCTGAATGTAAAAGAAACCCAAATGAGAATAGGTGGCTTCGATGGATGAAAAACCCACAAATTCATCAGAAACACATGTGTTGTATATTATTTATTGTTTATATGGTAAAAATATGCACAACTGCCTTCACTGATTTATTTAAATCTAGGTCAGGATGTGCAGCAGGACCTTCAGACACACATCATGCATTTTAGTGCCGAGTAGGACTGAAAGAGAAAAAAAAGAACAGAGCTTACCTCATTAATTTAAGTAAAACAAGAGCAGATGCATTGAAATAATCATCGTATGTGCTGTGTTGACATGAACGTTGGCTCAGAGAGATAGATCAAAATGTTTTGTGTATGTGTATGTGTAAGAGAGAGGGAGAGAGAGAAAAATATGCAGTATTAACTAAAGGCCAGTTAATTTAATCATTACTCCATCCTGTCTCTTACAATAGTATCAAATAGAATTTGTACAAAAGCAAATCCAACGTTTCCTTCCTTTTGTGGTGAAGTCAGTTCATCTTGAAATCTACACTCACACACACACATAAACATATCATACAAGATGTTTAGAATTTTGTGGTTTTCCAAACCATGAAACAAACACTTTGCTTTCTGTAAAACATTTGATCCTTTCTTCTCATTTTCTCCCCCTTGAAGTTTATCTCTGACATAATTTTTTATGGTTATGTTCACAGATGTATTGCAAGTGCATCTGTGTGTGCATATGTGTGCTCTGAATATGTTTGAATATAGGCATTGTTGTGAGAAAAGCTGCTAATCTCCTCTACAGCTGAGGTGAAAATATCTGTCCAGCCTTCAATCTGGGCTGCTGGCTCTCTCAGGCCATCTGATCTGGCCTCACTGGGTTGAAGATATTTGGGTGCAGTGAGCTCTGGTTAGAGCTGGGCTGGGATGTATTTGGGTTGGCTGGCTGAGGGATGAAGCCTGTTTGCCTACCGGGCTGAAGACTCTGCAGGGGGCCTGCCTAATCTGCCGCACCATCCGACAGCTTAATTAGTGTTTCACTGCTGCACTCACGTACAGTCTGCACACACACATTTCCTTTTTTTACACACACACACATGCACACTAGGGCATAGCTCATTAGTCTAATAAAGAGCCATTAGAAGGTTAAATGTGGGTCTCATTAAAGATTAGTCATTTACTACCATGCATAATAAGACTCTCTTGTGTGATTGTGTGATTCTGATAACTGCTCATATTGCTGTGAAAGTGAAGACCACAGTCAACTCATGCAATGTTAATTTACCATGCTATAGCCTGGGATTTGGCTCATCTCCTGCTGAGAGTATAAACACCATGAGAAATGGATCCAGTCACTCCCAGTCAGTGTCTGAGGGCTTAAATGTCATTACATGATGGTGTCTTTATGTTGCGGCTGTGCTCTACACACTGTAAATTGTTCGAGATGATTTTGACGAGCAGTGATCCAAGGAGCTTAAAGAGGAAGAAGCTTGAGAAGGATAAGCTGTATGAAGAGGGGTCTAGATTAGCTTGAATGGATTTGGAAACCCTTGTGGAAGCTTGAACTAAAGGCTGTATTGAAATGTCAGAGATAATAATTTTAGTTCTCTTGTTACTGAAGATCCAATCCTAATACCTCTGCCATCTGTTTGAGAGCAGAGAAGAGGACATCCATCAGCGCAAGACAGTGACGTAGAGAAATGCAGAGAAAGCCACAAAGATTCCTAGTTGCTCTTTCCAGCCCTCATCAAGCTTATCTGATCCAAATGGTGCTTTTGTCTTAACTGGGACTCTAATAACATTACAGTCCTGGTCACGGCTACATAAAAAACAGATGAGCATGAGGCATAAAGGGGAAAATCAGTTTTCAAGAAGGAATTAAAATATTCGAGCTGCCAATGTTTTGACTTAGTGGATAAAGCCCCCAGGCAACTAGGGCTGGAGGGGGAGAGAGCAAGAAGCTGTGAGAATGTCAAACAGCAGACGGCTTTACTGACTCAAGACTTGGATTAGCCATCTGAAGCCTTGTTTTAGGAGTTACAGTATTACTGAGCAGCTTCAGTGTAACTTTCAGTGTAAGCAAAGTGTTAGCTGCATATCAATCAGAGAGATTTTCTTTAGAGTATAGAACTAAAAATGAGCTGTTAAACTGTTAGATAAAGTCTTTCCATCTATGCCTCAGTGACCATTTCAACCAAGCTCACTACACACAAAAAACAAAAAGAGAGAGCCATATTCACACTTGTAATGACTCCTGCTCTCTTATGTTTGTCACTGACAGGAACATCTGTGACATTGACTCTGAATATGTTTACAAATGTTTTGTTTTTTCTTAAAGGTCCTTTAATTGGAAATGCCAAAATGTGTTCCTTAGCGGCGTAACGGGAGCTGCTCAGGGCTGTGATGTTCTGAGCAATACAATATGCAGTGATTTAATATTAGTTTCTTTTTGGCAACCCATCTGTCTGGCTGCCTGATAAGCTAATTTAACACTGTCATAACTGTTTGGAAACAAGCCCACATTAAAAGCAGGCTGACTTTCTGTTTTTTTTAAATCTGATTTTAAATACATGTCTGTCAGTGTAATTAATATGAATGTGTTTGCACCATTTCAAAGTAGTAACATTGTTAACACTGATGTTCTTTGATTATTTATTATATTTCCATTATTTGTAGTTTATGACAGATTTTGTTTTCTCTATGTTGTAGTATACACTGCATCTGTGTGTGCGCGCGTGTGTGCAGATAATTTATTTTGACTGACACAATTCACTTGCAGGCAAACTTGCTAATTTACTATCTCTCAAACAGATGTCACATTATGCCTCCAGCAATCACATACACACATATATATATCACCACCGAACCCGTTTCACATCTGCCCATATGTGCTTACATCGACTGCCAGTCTTTGTCACCAGGAGTTTGACGTCTCCAGCTGACTTTCAGCAAGTCACAAGAGACTCATTACAACAGCATATAAAAAGTTTTAATCATCAGCTAACGGTTTTTTGTCTCTATTAAACAGGGATTGTGTTCCTATCACTGAAGTGAGCTACTAGCCTAATAGCTTTCACTTTGTAATGCAGACCCCAGTTATCTGCACCCCAGTGGTAGATGTGATGCCTGAAAAGTCTCTGCTGCAAAGATACATCTCTAAAAAATTATTTTGGCCCCTCAAACCTGCAGGCAGTATGACCACATTTTTATTTATGTTATACACCTTAAGCAACCACAGCAGGAAGAAATCTGCTCATTACTGAGAGTAACAGATCATTATTGCAATCACAGAAAGGATTTTTTACATTGGGCAACCGGGCATGTCACAGTTGCTAACATATATTGTCACAAACTACCAAGATCTTATGTTTATACTGTAGTGCACAACTCACTTGAAAAGTGTGTGAATGTGTGTGTGTGCGTGAATAATATGACGAGTTGGTTTGGCCATGTGCCATGCAGCTGGAAACCATCATAGAACCAATTACTTTCTGTCTTTTGCGCTCCTTTTCTCTGCCTCTTTCTTCTCTTCTCTTGCTTTGTCGTTCTCTTGATCTCTTCCTTCTGTTCCCTTTTTCTCTGTCTGTCTAATTTTAATTCTTCAGGCTGGTCCCTCTCTGAGCCACAGTTAGCCCTTCTATTTGGTCTTCACTTACACTTTCTTCACACTTACAGCTTTAACCTGTCACTGCACTCATATTTTGAGATGATCTCCTACCCTTGCTTTCATCTAGGCTACTTCACCCTCATAATCCTCTGAAATGCATTTCCTTTACTTCTGAATTTCTTCTCAGCTTGCATAGCATTTGTGCTTAAAGAGTGAAATGTAAAATGTTTGTAAGCTGCATGTTCTGCCAACACAGCAGACAAATTTACAGTAACATGTCTGAGCTGCAGCTCATGCCATGATGAAGGGCGGCAAGAGCGTAAACACTGATTACAGATTGTGTACTAAATGAATGTGTCACCAGGGGGGGGTGGGCAGTGAAGGATGGAGGAAGTGAAAGACTTAACAGTGTAAACAAATGAGGAGTGTAATGAGGATAAAGTACCACTGTGAACAAGTGAGCCTTTGTTTCTCCTTATACCTGCAGCTCTCTCTCACTCTCTTGCTGTCTTACACACATGTACAAATGGCTGTATCATGTTTTAGGTTTCTGGGAAGTGTGGCTTATTTAATTTTAAAGAAAGAGAACAGTATCCAGCACAATGTTATTTTAAAAAGGAAACACCAAAGAGCATACCAGAGATTTATGGAACGACGATTGAATTTATCCAATCAGCATCAGGTTCTACAACATTTTTTATTTTACTGTTTTCAGAACAGGTAACAACCAAACTGAAAATTAAAAAAGGTGAAAGCATACAAATGTGTTAGATATGACAATGATACCATTAGGTCCCTAAGTTTTGGGACAGTGACTTTTTTTTTGGAGTTTTGCCTCTGTACATTGCAAGAGTGGATTTTAAATTGATCAAATTGTGAGTGAAGTGCAGACTTTCAGCTTTAATTCAAGGGGTTTAACAAAAGAATTACATTAACTGTTTATGAATTTTAGCCATTTATATACATACCTCCCATTTTCCAAGACTTGAAATTAATGGGACAAATTAACATATTTTTAAATATAATGCTTGTTTTAATACTTGAATAAAAAATCCTTTGCTGTCGATCACTCCGTTAAGTCTAGAACCCATGGACACCACCAAATACTCAGTTTCCTCCCCTGAGATTTTCTGCCAGGCCGTAACTGCAGCTGCCTTCAGTTTTGTCTTCTCTCTACTGGGCTGATATCAGGTGACTGATATAGCCATTGAAGAATATGCCATTTCCCATGCCACAGCATTGCCTCCACCATATTTGACAGATGATGTGGTATGCTTCTAATCATGAGCTGTTCCCTTCCTTCTCCAAACTTTTCTCTTCCCATCATTCTGGTACGAGTTAATCATGGTTTCATCTGTCTAAAGAATTTTTCCCCAAAACTGGGCAGGCTCTTTGAGATGCTTTCAGGCAAAGTCTAGATCTAGTCTTTCTGTTCTTGAGTGTAACCACTAGTTTGCATCTTGTTGTAAACCTTCGATATTCATTTACAGGTGTCTCTTGAATATAGACTTTGACAATCACACACAGACCTCCTTGAGAGTGCTCTTGACTTGGCTAGATGTTGTGAAGTGTTTTTTCTTAACCAAGGAAAGAATTCTGTGTTCACCTAATTTCATTTTCTTTGGTGGTCTTCCAGGTCTTTTGGTATTCCTGAGATGGACAGTGCATTCCTTCTTTTTAAGAATGCACCTGATTGCTGATTTGGCCATATCATTTGGCCACATCATATTGAGAGTTCCAGTTAACAGCCAGCAAGTTTAACATTTTGAATCAACTCCAGATCTTTTATCTGCTTAATTTGTGGAATAACGAGAGGCAGGTGTCACCTGGTCATGAAACTCTTTGTCAACTTACTTTTGAGCCTCCAAAAATGGGGGACTAAATATAAAAATGCCTGCAATTCTTGAACAGTTGATGCTATACTTTTTTCAAACTGCTTGAATTAAAGCTAAAAGTTTGCACTTCAATCACATTTTGACTGTTTGATTTAATAACGAAATAGCCTGCACATGTTCTCATAGCTTGCACACTTCACTATGGTACAATGGTTCAACACTGAAGTTGTGTTCATAACTGAGAACTAAGAAGGGCTGCTGGCTTTTTGGACTACTTGTTTCTTTTTTGCAAACTGATTGTAGTAACAGCTTCATTTATTACTTGTTTGTGGTCAGGTAGCATTTTATTAGACTCAAGGGCCTGTCTTTATATGCAACATATCAACACTGCTTACATATTGTATATGCATTAGTTCTTCAAGAAACCATCTTTCATAAACATGCTCTGAAATAGTATTTGCTTCTCAATCACTCATCAGTGCTTACATCAAGTTGTAGAGAAAAAACATTAATTTCCTTTTTTCAGCTTACACTGGTAATGATGGTATCTGATCTACTGTACCTTTGCGACATTCTTGGAAAAATCCTAAAGCAAGTGTGCTCCCGGTTTTAGCAGTCCAATGAGAAATAATAAGCTAACCCTGATGGGTATTCTCATTAGCAATGGCAGCTTTCTGCAGGAAGGATTTTGACCATGTAATTTTCATTAGGAAACTCGTTAGTGGTAATGTGCCTCATGTTTTGTAATTTGCTCAACAAAAAGCTAATTGCTTTCCTTTGTCAATCCATTTCTACAAATCACAGGGTTTTTTTCTTTTACCTTCAGCATTGTATAATTTTGAGGATCCATTCTGGTCTTTAACAAGATGCAGAAATGGTGTACCTTTTCTTGGCCTTCTAGCTTTATCGCCTACCCCCAAGTTAACTCTTAAAGACAGGCCCACTGTTTGTATGGACTTTATAGTAGTATGTAATTTTCATATTTTTCTTTGAGTAAGCGCTCATCTCTTTGCTATTTCTCAAGCTATTTGTTTTTAGCACAGTTTTAGTGTCAAAAACTTTAAGAATTGTTTATTTAATTTATCTAATAGGTATATGCTTTAGCAACATGGCTTTCTCAGTATACTCAACGAAAAATACAAGGGACATGTAACTTTAAATTTGACTTCATGGAACTGCTGTTGTTCACTGTTACAATCTCCAGACTCAGGAACAAAATTACACATGTGCATCTACTGGCTTACTGTCACATGATGGCACTGAGGTTGTGTTACAGGTGTATAAGGGAGCAGCATATTCTTTGATACTGCAGGGTTTTCATGGCAGCAGCTCTAAAATTAAGTTACAAACTGCTGATAATAAGGAATGATAATGCCTCATTTCAAGAGGGGATGTTGAACTGCAAAGCAAGGGAGTGGTGTTCACTTACCACAAACATGTGGCTATGATTAGGTGCCACTCTATGAGAAGCTACAGTAGGTTGTGTGTGTGTGCTTAGAAACTAATAGATGTCCAGCTGAACTGAGGAATATGAATTTCTTAGTGTGCCCACTGCAGTAATAATGCAATAGCAATGTAGTTTAAAAAACAACCCATGCATGAAGAAAGAACTGATCTGTCCAATGTGACAGTGTGGATGACATCATATATGACTTAACGGCGACAAAGTAAACAAAGTAGATATAAAGAATAACTTTAGATAAAAACATTACAATATGAAATAGTTTGATAATACAGCTGTACTAAAACATAAATAGACCTCTTTCTAGTTTAAAAGACTGTTCAATTACAAAGAAAACAGAAAAGGTGTAACAAAATTCACTAGACATCTGTAATCCCCATAAGATGTCAAAAAATTGGCTCCATGACAGATGTTTTTTCTTGCTGATGCTTCTGAGGAGGCAATAGAGCTCAAATGTTTGACTACTTTTGTCTATTTACATCTATTTAACAGAGTGCAAATATATAAGGGATGCAGAAAGTACACGTACACACACACACACACACACACAGGGGTGTCATTCTATCACTTTACGGCACATTGCATGGACTTCGATTAATTTCTTATTCCTTTGGCATAAATGCCACTTGCCTTTACCTTCTGACTGTAAATATTGTTGGATAGTACCATTCAGCACCAAGTTTAAATTTAATTTATAGATACACATTTTATAAAACTTATATTTCTGATGGGTTGTAGAGACATGTTAAAAAAAAAAAAAAAAAGCTTTCCCAGGCCCCCCTGCAGTCATGTAAAAAACTAAATACATCCCTCAATGTAACAGAATGTAGAAGCATGTAATGGAGGAATTTTGGTCAACTATGCTTGTTCATTGAAGTTTGTGAGCTTTTGTTTAAACACAGCTCTCTTAAAGTCCCGTCACAGGATGTCAATCAGGATGAGGTCTGCACTTTGACTGGGCTATTGTACCACCTTGAATTTTTTTTCTCTTTTTTTGACATTCTGTTGTAGATTTGCTGGTGAGCTTGGAATCATTGTCTTGTTGCAAGACCCAATTTCAGCTAAACTTTAGCTGTCAGACAGATGGCCTCACATTTGACTCTAAAATACTGTTATACAGAGGAGTTCATGGTCACCTCATGACTGTAAGGTGTCCATGTCCTGTGGTTGCAAAACAAGCCTAAATCACACCCCTGTCGTGCCATGTTCTTTTTAGAGAGAAGAGCCTTTCTCCTAACAACCCTTCCAAACAAGCCATATTTGTTTAGTCTTTTTCTAATTGTGCTCTTATTAACTTTAACATGGTAGCTGAGGCCTGCAGAGTATGAGATGTAGCTTAGGTTTTAAGCAGTTTCTCTTACCATTGCACAATCTGGCCTTGGGATGAATTTGTGCGGACATCCGCTCCTGGGTAGATTGTGCCGCCAAAATGCCAAAATTTCTGCTTTCATTGAGGTTGATAATCATTAAATAAAGTGCATTTGATTAGCAGCACCTTGCTGCTACTTACCCTCTTAATACTTGTGGAAATAGTAAGTGTGTACTTATTGTTTACTACAGGACTTTATCCCTGTGAGTCACATAAAAAATTCTCTTCTTCACATGACTGCTCATGAATTTGTCCACTTTCTTATTTTCCTCATAAAACACAATGTTTACTTGGATTTTACTTCATTCTTATAATTGTATTAAAAAAGTGGCGCTTTTGTGAGTTAGTCATATTATGAGATATATAAATCTTATGAGAATTGCATTCGTATTTGTTTTAAGCTTGAACTTTCATCACTAACAGAAGTTGAGAAACCACTGGAGGCCAGCAGAAATAATATTTTACAAGGTCTGAAAATGACTGTGTGTTAGCTGTCTAGTTGTCCAATGACAAGCTGGGTGGAAAAAGACTGCAAAACTATACAATACCATTTGGATATCTTTATGAGGAACAACACTGATACTTGCTGAAATGGTAAAAAGAAAATTTAATTTTTTCCAGACATTAAGAGTCTGTTCTGTTGTTCCTGACTCTGATATTTAGAAATACTCTTTGTGCTGCATGCAAAAGTTGCAAATGAAAGTGACAGCAGGTTTGCAAAAGTCTGTAAGGCCTTGTTCATACCTACAATTAACAAGCTTCTTGGGTGATCTGATCATGAGCAAACAGCTCCAACTAAACAAAAGAAAACAAATCGAACAACCATCATACAAAGAATGTCTCACTGTGCTGAAAGAGGCCACTCATGAAAAGGGGGCGAAATAGTAACAAGTAACACTCTCATGCACATACAAACACACACAGATGGAGATGTGGCCGGGCGTTGAGCCAGATGCTCCAAGAGAAGGAAACTCACATTCTTGTGATGAGGAGTCATCAAGTATCAGGTTCCATAGACTCTGGCAGAAGCTAGAGCCCCTCACCACCTCAAAACACACACACACACACACACACACACACAGAGAAAGAGAGAGAGAAATGAAGAAGAGATAAATGCAAATATACAGTACTGTGCAAAGTCTTGAGTCATTCTTATTTCTTTATATTTTGCTTGGAAAATAGGACTTAGGTGCAACAAATGCAAACATAAACGGAAACACAGTACATGAGACAAAGAAACAGTTTGTAGAATTCTAATCAGCTTGAAGGTCAATATGACCACCTTTGTGCTTCAACACAGCTTGAACTCTCTTAAACAAACTGTCTTGCCATTTCTTTCAGGAATAGTTCTCCAAACTTCTTGAAGAACATTCCAGAGCTTTTCTTTGGATGTTTGTTGCCTTTTGTCCTGTACTCTGTCAAGATGATTCCACACTGCTTCAATAACGTTGAGGTCTGGACTCTGGGGAGGCCAGTAAATGGCTGGTAGTGTTCAGTATGTGCTTTTCTGTCCAGGTAGGCTTTTACTGCATTGTCTGTTTAGGATCACTCTCATGCTGAAAAATAAAGCTGTTAATAGATGGTATTGCATGGTGGATCAAAATCTGATTGTGCTTTTCAAAATTCCATCAATTTTAGACAAGATCACCAACACCACTGGCTCACAGCCTCCACCGTGTTTTACAGCTGGCTGTAGATACTCACTGCTGTACCTCTCTCCTGACCTCCTCAATACATATCGACAACAATTTGTACCAAAAATTTCAAATTTGGATTCGTTGCCATTGCCACTGATTCTCAGATGAGTTCTCGTGTAACATGGCATATCTCAGCCTCCCCCTCATTTCCCTTCTTTAAGAACGGCTTCTTGACAGCCACTATTTCAATGAGATCATTTCTAATGAGGCTTCAGCGAACAGTAGACAGATCACCTGAAAGGCCAGTTGCATCTCTTAGGCCCTGTGTCAAGTCTGATTGATTATTTCCCTGCTTCATACATTGTCATGGCCGGGAGAGCGAGCGGAGAGGACCCAAATGCAGGGCTCAGAGACTGACAGATAAACTGCAGGAAAGGGCTTTAATTGCCACTCACAAAAGATTACAAAAGTCCAGGGCAAAATCCAAACGGGAAGCACACAGGAACAAAAACTCTCCACGGCTGGGAAAGCACCCATGTAACACTGAGGACGCGACACAGAACTGAAGAGACACAGAGTATAAATGCACGCAGACTAACGAGCAAACGAGAAACAGGAGGGGGAGGAACACAGGTGGCAACAATCAGGGGCAGGAAGTAAAACTCAGCACAAAGAACGAGACTAAACAGGTTTCAAAATAAAACAGGAACAGAAGACAAGGCAGAACATGACACAACAGTAACTTGACATCAGACAAAACCAAGGCAGGGGAAATACTGGGAACTGAAAAGCAACCAAAAGGGTACAGCGAGAGTATGACAAACAGAGATGCAAAAACAGGAAAACAGCAAGGCAGGGCTGAATAGAAAATAGAAACAGAAGAAGCACAAACATGTGGAAACTAAGACTACAAAAGTTCACAGAGAGCTCAAAAATAATAACAGAAAATACGGACCATGACAGACATGACTTTCAGATACAGTTCATTAGTCAGTGTTAAGTGGCTCAACAAACAAAAACAAAAAAACCTTCCTCTGAAAATGTTCAGATACAAGGACTAGACTGAAAATGAATGAAAAAGCAGGCAATGTTTAATGAAAAACTTTGAAAGACCTTCAGAAAGCTTGGAGAACTCTTACTTAAGACCACTTTTAAAAACTAAAAGAAAGTCTGGTGCCTTGGAAACAAAATATAAAGAAATGAGGTGTGGCTCAAGACTTCTGCACAATACTGTAGAGACATGCTCTGCAATCCACCCCATTTTGTGTGTTCTGCTGTCTCTTGTAGCCTTATTAGGCCTGTATGAGGAGAAATATGGATAAAGTTGTAGGTTCAGTTTTATTTGACAGGTTTTTATTTTAATGGGAGTTTGTGTGTTTTAAAAAAATCCTGCTCAGGTCTCAATTAAGAGAATTTATCTAGCTGAATGAATCCAGAGGTATGTGCTGGTTTGTTTCAGGCATCCTGGTTAAACAATCACCATGTAGGAAGTAGGTAATGAAGACGTGGCGTGTAATTCAACCTTATTCCACTAGATGTCAGGATCAGCTTACTCTTCTTCCACCGACGTGTGTCTGTGGCAAGTATGTTGCAAATACTTTACTGAGTAAATGAATACCTTGATACAAGATTCTAAAGATTTTTTTTGTTTGTTTTACATTTTGGTGCACAGGCAAATTGTGAGGTGTGATGGGTTGAAGGATGTGCCCCCTTTCCCTTTAGAACACATACATTAAGACAATTTCTGATATATGGACTATTTTTTTCTTATCTCAGAAACTGAATTCTGATGTATTGATGCCTTTCCAGTTTACTTTTAGTAATATCATGTATCAGTTTGCAATTATCTCAAAACACAGCCACAGTCATGAGAAAATATTTTCACAGGACTCTATAAAGTCTAGTGAAAAATCAAGTGCATCCTGGCTGCTTCCATAGGAATTAAAAGGGTAAATAGCACTCAGGTGCTACTAATCAAATGTAATTAAATGATCATCAGCTGGTGTGACCACTTCTAGAAAAGCAGAGGGTTTTTTTTGGCAGTTTACTGGTCTGGGACATTCAGGTGTGTGTTAACACAATGCCATGTCTCAGCAAATTTATTCCAAGGTCAAACCATTTATGCTCAGAGGGGAAAAAAAACCCAAGATCTACATCTCAGACTCATCAGTTAGCATGTTAAATGTTAAAGTTCATGAGCATACAATTAGAAAAAGACTGAACAACTATGGCTTGTTTGAAAGGGTTGTTAGGAGAAAGGCTTTTCTCTCTAAAATGAGCATTTCAGCACATAAACCCCTAAGGCCAACTGTCAAACATAGTTGTGGAGGGGTTTTAGACTTGTTTTGGAGCCACAGGATCTGGGCACCTTACAGTTACTGAGTTGACCATAAACTCTGCTGTATACCAAAGTATTCTAGAGTTAAATTCAATTCAGTTTAGTTCAATTTTATTTATATAGCGCCAATTCACAACAAAAGTCGCCTCGAGGCGCTTCACACTGTAGGGTAAAGATGCTGCAGTGTTAAAGGGAAAACCCCAGCAATCCAGTGATCCCCTATGAGCAAGCACTTGGCAACGGTGGGAAGGAAAAACTCCCTTTTAACAGGAAGAAACCTCCGGCAGAACCAGGCTCAGGGAGGGGCAGCCATCTGCCTTGACTGGTTGGGATGAGGGAACAGAGAAGACAGAAAGGAGAGCAGAGAGAGGCACACGCTATGGGAGAGAGAAGACAACAATGAATGACATGCAGCAGTAACAAATAAATGCATGAGGAGTGAAAAGAGGTGGGTGGAGAAGAAATGCCCAGCATAAGAGGCCCCCCAGCAGTCTAAACCTATTGCAGCCACAAGTAG
>VUQH01008449.1:1501-30933 GCA_015106775.1 Etroplus canarensis
GGTTCATGCTTCCTTGGGCCCGCCAGCATGTTGGGTGGGTCGGCCTGCATCTGGTCGTCTGGCCTGGAGTTCGGGGATCCTGGTTCCCGTGGCCCCGTGTGATGGGCTTCCTCCCTGGGGTGGCATGTCCTGATCCAGCTTGTTTTTTTGTGTGTGTGTGTGTGTGTGTGTGTGTGTGTGTTTTTTTTATATATATATATATATATATATATATATATATATATATATACATATATATATATATATCTCAACTAACACATGGCAGTGGTCAATGCAGAACAGCAATCAGATATTGGTTAGGTGCTAAATGTGTGGTTGTGATGTGATGATGCTTGAGTAGAATGCCTTTTCTTTTTTCTCAAGGTCAGTATGAAGTTGTTATATTTAGTGAAGCACTTAACTAATCTATTTGGTTAAGCTTAAGTAAGGTCTGCATTTGCCTGGTTAGTTCAGTTTAATCACGTGGAAGTGAAAAGTCACCAGTAAAACTCTGGTGAGGTTCAAACACACCGACCAAGACTAAAGTAAAGCAAACTGATCCTCTTCCAAGTGGACAATGGACCAACCACAGGATTTTGCACATTTTTATGATACATTCAAAAGGTAAATCATTCTTAAATCCATGTTCTGACTGTGAACTGTCAAAGAATAGAACAGGGTTCTCAAATGTACAGCTTGTGTGCCAGAATCAGCTTGCCAGTATGTCTTTGCTAGGTGTGAAAAATGAAGTAATTAATTACTCCAGTTTTATAATAAAATTCACTCCTATTTCTGATATGGTGGGGCATTTACTACACTGAAGTGAAAATGTGTGGACATTGAAAAGTTTTTCTATAGCTCAAAAAATTGTTTGAATCCTCTATCTCCTTTTGCCTATCCAGTCGAGGGTTGTGGGAGTGCTGGAGCCTATCCCAGCTGTCACAGGGCAAGAAGCGGGATACACCCTGGACAGGCTGCTGGTCTGCCACAGAGCTAATGCAGACAGGCGCACAATCATTCACACCTACCACCAATTTCAAACCACAAGTTAACCTATGAAGCATGTCTTTGGACTGTGGGAGGAAGCAGGAGTATCCAGGGAGAACCCACACAAACTCTACACAGAGGTGCCCTAGCCAGGTGGTTGATTCAAACTGAGGACCTTCTTGCCATGAGGCAACATTATTAACCACTGTACCACTGTGCTGCCCCGCTTGAATCATACAGATGGAAAATGTAATACAAAAACTCTTCGTGTGAAGGTTTTGGGCACTTGTAGATCTGTAGCCTACATGTAATGACAGCAAACTCACTCAGTGTGGAAAAACTGAGACATACTGTTAAAATTACACTTATTCTTAAGAACTCCCAAGCTATTCAGTATCAGAATACTTTATTAATCCCAGGGGAGAAATTGCATCACTAAATGGATGGCTTATTACACATAAAAATTTGAATGTTTTTAGAATATACTTGTAATACTTTAAACTTAAAGAAACAAGAAATTCAGAGGAATGCCTTTTTCATTTGGTTTATTATGAACTAGTTTTACTGGTCCATCCATCTTTAGGTCAAATTTAAAGCTGTAGGTGGGCCGTGAACTAAAATGAATCTGATACTCCTGGGGTTGAAGGATATTTTCCAGACTGAACAAAAAGTGAAAAGACTTCAAAACAGCAGGGTGTTTTACTTGCAATATTATTTGTGAACTAAGATAATTCACTTAACTATTCATGTGTTTAAAGCAGAATTGCGTGAGGCTTTTTCCAAATCTGAAACCCAGTAAAACCGTTTGGCTTGGTTGCATGTGGAGATTAGCAATTAGACCTTTTCTTTCCTTAGTCATTCTCTCATAAGGTCTCATTTATGAAAATTAAATAATACCTCACTTTTATGGTGATCCCTTAGAGCCAGCATAAGGATCCCACTCATAAAGATTACTGTCCTTGGTGGAGATTGTGGTGAAAGCAATGTAATTTATCGACTGAAAAAACTATAACGTGAATACAGTTAGAATGTCATCACTGAACTGTATGGTTGATGGTAAACAGTGCTTGTTCACCCCATCTAAGTCAAGTTAGCTGACCTTATTTCAACACAATGACCAATCCTGATGTCCTATTTAAATTGACGAAACACAACCTGTATCAGCATCAGTAAAGTGACAGATCATATTTCAAGTCCTGGCATTTAAGTGCCAAATCTTGATTTGAACTTTAAATTATGCAAATTTAATTATGTTCTCTTTGCCAAAGTAGCTGAATTATTTATTTTCCTTGGTAGCCCTGAAGAGCTTGGCAGAGGATCCAAACAACCATGCTAGAAGGGTCTGTAAAGCTGTACTGCGGTACAGTAACCTTTGCTGTCAGCTTGCTGCCATGCAGAGTTTTAGCAGGTATAAAATTCATTTTCTAATTTAGTATGATAGCATGCTAAATTAGCTAATTTACATCAAACTCAAAATACAGCCGTGGCTGAAGACTGCCATAAGTTTTGTGCATACCTGCTTGTAAATCACAGCTTTGAACAAATTGAAATGTTGGTCTGCTAATTGTGCTAGATGAAAAATCAAGGCATCACCAAAGTGATCACTCATCATTATGAGGGAGAGGGAAGTTATTGACTACACCAGATTGCATGGCAACCTGTCTAATGTTTATCAAGACACATCACTTTAAACCTCAAATGTCAACCTCATGGTGGCACTAGAGGAAAAGTCTGGCCAAAGGGTAATGTGTTGGCATGCCAGACTGACTGCAATCCTTACAGTCCAACATTTAATATGTGTTAGATTTATATGCAGTGCCCGTATGCAAACACATTTATTTTAGGTTTTATTAAATGCCAACCCGCTGTGCAGTTGACAAGTTTTGGTGCCAGATTGTTCAGCTCAGGAAATATTAAGTGACTGGATTAGAATTTTGAGTACCCTCAAGCACCCCTAAAATTGTAACGTAGAAATGATAAAGTATTTTATTGTTATTTTCTGACATCCCAATCTATCATTATATTACTATATTACTTTGAGCTCTAACAGTTGCAACAACTTCACTTTCATTTTACATGACTCATATCATTCTGTAGTCACATCATTCTAAACATGGGACTGAACAGGATGGATGCTGCTACACTGAAACTTTAATCGGTCACTCAGACGTTCCCAATCTCCTGTGTTGAGTCTGCACATTAAAGGAAGGATTTTTGTGATTTAGAAAACTTTCATGTAAAAGCAAATCTCTGACCAAGTCACTTCTTTCACCAGTGTATGGAAAGGCAGCCTGATTTGTCAGTGTCTGTATTAAATGATGCCATTTAGATTTCCTGATGGTTTGGTGGACTCCCATATATTTAAGAGATTGAAACAATGTTGTGCATGTTTCTCCTCATATCTGCTTTGCTACAAATTTATTGGAAAATCCTGGCCTTCATGACTGAGTCTTTCTCTCTGGTTTAATATAGAGTCCACCCTAAAACAGATGTATTATATTAATATCTGTGATTATTCATTTTGAATTATTCTTAGACACTACAATAGACCAACTAATTAGATTGCTTTTGAAAGTGACATTATAATGTGTACCCAGTGGAAGAGGGAAAAAGATTTATACATTTGCAAGCAGCATATTTCTTTATTTATTTTAACAAAAGTCATCTACTAAGTCTTATTATCATCATCACCATCATAATCACAAGGCAAAATATGGATTACATTCTG
This sequence comes from Etroplus canarensis, assembly GCA_015106775.1. Lineage (NCBI taxonomy): Eukaryota > Metazoa > Chordata > Actinopteri > Cichliformes > Cichlidae > Etroplus > Etroplus canarensis. The sequence goes on from VUQH01008449.1 coordinate 5,196, forward strand.
ATTGGGGCAGTGCCCTCCTAAAGGCCAGATCCTAGAATCACCCCTGGTTCTCCCTGCAGTCAGGGAGTCAGCAAGTGTGTTTAGGTTTTGACCATCTGAAGCAAAGGTCAAAGTGTCTGGGGATCAGCAAAGATGTTACAATATCAGGACAAATTGAATTATTAAGGAGGCTGCTGGAGGAGGTGACCGTACCTTATTCTTCTTTACCGTTTGTAAAGCAGGAAGCACAGATGGTTCTTCTCATCTGAAGAGATGGCCACAGAAGGAGATTATATGTGTCTGTATGTGGGTGTAAGATAAACTAATATATGCGCCAGCCACCAGGCTGTAATTGGCCTGTTTGTGCACCCTGCCCTTTTACTGAACGTGAAATTTCCTCTTCCAGTGCCCTCCTGCTGCTACATTGTCCCACTTACAAATTCCTGCTGGACTCCTGTCAGGAATCCAACTAAATAATCAGCTATCAAATCTCTGATGGCAAGGATGTACATCTGTGCTTGTGGTGGCAAACCGATGAGCGGAATATCTTCATCTGTCAAGTCACTGTTAGTCATCACTGGATCAAGAGAACTTCGTCTTTGATTAGAAAAAATCAATGTGTGCACTGCGGAGGCTCTGTCTGTGGGCTATAGTGCATTGAAAATAAGCATATCTGACAAAGACAACTAAAAAAGCAAAATATATCTCTGCACACAGTCAGGAAGAACTAAAAGTCAAAAACCAGTTTCTGCTTCACCCATCCTCAAGCAGGGCTGACTCTAAGTCAAGGCTTTTTAAAGCATCTCAAGTTATTCTCTCTTTCTTTGACATTTTGGCATTGCTGGGGAAAAATGAAAAACATGCACGACAACAGGAAATACACCTCAAGCAAATGTGACCGTCTCAGTAGATGGCCAGCCTTGGCACTGAGCTCAGCTGACGTGTAAAAGCTGTAAAAGAGACTGGGGAGGGAAGCAGAGGGAGGCTGAAAAGAAAGAGAAACCTCTTTCTATGTGTAAGACATTACATGAAAAATTGACAGCAGGGGAGGGTCAGGGGTATTTAAAAGAGAAAAGGAGGAGGTAAGATAAAAAGAGGTGGGGATGGGGTTGGTGTGCTTCTGGAGAACAGAGCAGATAGGAGATTGAAGAGGATCCAGAGGTCCTGTGACTCAGTGGCACTTTTTTTTAACCACAGTGGGATTTGACAGGTAGCTGCACACATACTGCAACACAGCCTACATGCAAATAACTGGTCTACAAAAACACACAGTACGCTACTGTATATACAGGTAGTCAAAAACTCATCCTCTATCCCAACCTCCCACCAATACCACCCCACACTCCTTCTCCTTCTCACTGTCTCCGTCTCGCTCTCTCGCTCTCTCTCTCTCTCTCTCACACACACACACACACACACACTCAGAAAACAGACAGAGATTGTGACAAAAAAGTTCTGTTTTCAACGGAAAAAAGTGAAGAAGAGACAGATAACTGGAACAGGGAAAAAAGGAAATGTGCAAGTAGGAGGGAAAGATAGAATACAAAGAGAGAAATGAGGTGTGTGAGTGAGGGAGAAAGAGAGAGAGCGAAAGAGAGATGAGCTGAGGAGGCGGAGAGATGAGAGGCGAGGGAGGGAGTAATGTTGACAGGGAGGGTGGAGAAGAGAGGGATAAGCCAGCCACACTTGGATGAAGGATTCCAGCAGAAGGAGGAGGGACTTTCAAGTGCTGGATCACAAAAACTATACAATGTGTCTGTGGGTCTTTCATACTGCTATGACTGGACAGAAGAGCAACTGAAAAGATGGACAGATTGAATGAGGTGGACCACCAGACCCTTGGTTGACACATGACCTCTGCATCTGGTTGTTTAACCTAATCTGAACCTCCTAAAGACCTGCTGTCACAGGAAAGACTTTCCAGGTTTGATCACTCCTGGGAAGACTGACCACTAGAAGCGAAATCCAGCAGGAGTTAGAGGGAGTTCACACACAGAGCTGGATACCGCTAAATTGGCTATGGATATATACAAATGTCTGAGTTTGCTTTTCTTCACTCTTCGTCCACAAGGTAAATAATTCCTCTTGCTGTCAGTTACAGCTGTATTGTCTCTCATTTTATTGTTCGACATAAGGGAAAAAGATGGGAAGATAGATATGTATTTCTCATTTTTCTAAAGGTAGAAGTGCATATTGAATGAGCAGGCTAAAGGTATTTTTTAAGTGTTGCTCATGTCAAATTGTAATATTTTCCATTTAAAATATGCAGTGCTCAAGTATTTACCATCAACTAAGTTTAAGTCTGGACTCTGGACTCACTTATTGCATGACTCCTTTACTCAAAAACATTGGCTGTATCTATAGCATTTTATTACGTTTTCCCAAATAGCAGAACAGTACAAAGAAAAGATTAAAAGGCATCAGAGGGCCTCACTTTTCTAGAAAATACAATCTAAAATTCAATCTTTCTCCTTACCCCAATCATGTTTGTACAGTCCAGTCCAGTCCCAGTCTCATTACTTATTAGACAGGCCATGGTTTTTGCTGAAGACCAATTTGGCAAGATGAGTAACACAACCACAAAAACACAAGACCTCTGGGAGACAAAAACTTGTTTTCTATAGTTTTTTACTGGAGGGCAGAAACCGCCTGTGTTGCTACGCCAGCTTTGTAGCCTGGTAACAAGCTTCATCTGCCTGGTTCAAGTGCAGGATTTGCTTGAATAAAAACTGATTTGCTACTGATGCACTACTGTCACTGTTGATAAATAAAGACAGATTTGGGCTCAGTAGCTCTGACACATCTAAATAACTAACCAGACATTGCTTGTGCTTTATAAAAATGTAAATAAACAATGTGAAAAATATCACTAGAAATGATTTAATACTTTCCTTCATGAGGCACACAATTCATACTTTTTTATTCTTGTTTTCTGTACAAATACATTGTCTGTAAAGCGGTAGATCAACAATATATAAAATTCACATTCAAAGAGAGTTGCATCAGTAAGCATCAGAGTTATTTGTAGCGTAATGAACCACACATTACCCAGAAGTAAACACATCTAACAATTTTAAACTTTCTACTGCAAATATATCTGATCTTATGACATGGTGTCCTGTGAGCTCCCCCATCTAAACTCATAAGTCCTAAGGCTGCTTTAGAACATAAACATCCTTTTTCATTTAATATTGGATGCATTCAACAGCAATTGCTCTGATTTGATATAATAAAACAAACTGCACCTGTGATAGTTTCTCTCATCCGAACCTGTAAGGACATCTCAAGGTTGTTGTCTGGAAATGTCAAACAGATTCAGGTGAAAATAGGAAGACAAGACGTGGAGGGAAAAAGAAACTATATCCATTTAATAAGATATCGATCCCAAGTCTTAAAGAAACTGAGGATGCCAGTTTTTACAACTGAAAGACAGCCCATCAGCTTTGATTGAGTGGGTCCAAGGACCCGAGAAGAAGGGCAGCAGCATGACAACAACACCTGTATCACTATTTTAAGAGCACAAGTCAGGGGGTTTGTGAAAATGTACCCTCAAAAACTCACAGTCACTACTGCAAACCTGTGGAAAGAGTTCCAATGGAAAGTAGCCAACTGATACTTCAGGACCCCCACATCCTTTCTGAAATGGACCCCAGCCAATCAAGTGTGTGCTGGAAAAATGGCAATGAGGAGTCCGCAAACCACACTAATGGATAATATTTAGAATAAAGGAATGAGGAGAATGTTTCTGGCCACCTTCAGGGCTGTAACTGAATGGGCTACTCATAGAAGTCAATAGTTAGAGGCATATACGCATTGGAGAAAGTAAGTTTCTGGTTTGGGTGATATGATGGTAAAAGGCAACTTCTAAAGTAAGTGGTTGACGCTTTATTGTTGTTTTTCCAGTTCAATTATATGGCAAATTTTAAAAAGGGAATAAAAAACACCCTCAAGCTCTCAGTTAATATTTTTCACACCATACAAGAAAGATATTGAAATATGTAATACTGCCAGGCATAATAAAATATCATGGAGGCCAGTTAAATAAATCAGGGCTTTTGATAGAATGCTATAACAATGAATTACCTGAAGATGCACAAGGTCTAGAATGGAAACATACCTAACTGAATATGAAAACAAGACCAAAATGCAAAGGACTGCAGAAGCCTTGGGATGATCCCTTTCTCTTTACTTCTCAGACCCAGTTGGATCATTGTGAGTGCAGGGGAGTGTAATTGAGTTGCTTCATCAAGAAGGGCTGTGGAAGAGAGACACTGGAAAGGGAGAGAGCGAGAGTGGAGGAGGGCGTTGAGGGAAAGGTCTGAACAGATCGCTCCATCAGCATGTCTGCTCAGAGACACAAGGGATGTCCTCAGATTCAGATTTATCCCTCCTCTTATTCCTTTTCTGCTCCCCACCTCCACTCTCCCCCACCTCTCAATCCCCATTTATCCCGTCGCTCAGATCCCATCTCATGTAACCATAGGCCAAATGTATAATAGAGGTCACCCTTCTTTTAGATTACACTCTGTATTCTTTTGCATCGCTGCATCAGCTAAATCCATTATGGATGAATGTATTATAAAAGGAAGCAAATATTTTCAGCATTAATATTATGCATGTAAAGTCATGAGTTCTATTTCATGAATAAGTGTGAAAAAAGAAAAACAATTCAAAATGGTTATGCGGACATACATAAGGTCACTGGTGCAGTCTGCACAAAAGCAATTGATACAAATGAGCAGAGTATTAGAAACGAACAGCAGTTTTAAGCAAAGATCAATTCATCTTGTTTAAAGTTACTAAAATGGGATTAAATTATACCCAAACTGTTCAAATTAGTCTTGTTTGTTGTATTAAATGTATTTTTCTAATGTCTTCTCATTTTTTCCCCTCAGTTTGCTTCCAACTTGGACCTCGTGCCCATGCTGAAGAGAGGCTGCTCCAGAATCTGTTTGCAAATTATAATAAGCTCTCCCGGCCTGTGAGAAACACTACAGATACAGTGCTAGTCCACTTTGGACTATCTATTGCTCAGCTAATTGATGTGGTGAGTACAAGCTAAAAGTTTTGTTTCAATAACAGCCAACGTAATTTGATTTGTAATCTCTACACACTGTTAAAAGAAAGAAAGAAAAACAATAACAACATAAAATAACAGAAATTAACCAACTTTTAAAAATAGAGACATTTTAAAAAAATGGATATACAATTTGTACATGAGATCTTGTGTAATTTTTGTGATTTTTAATATTAAATAAAAATAATTAAATGTGTAAAAATGAAAAAATATGCTTAAACTACTGTAATACAAATGATCAGGTTTAAAATTTCAGACTAGTACTGCTGTTTGTTGGTTTTTATTATGTAATTTTATCTAAAAAACATTAATGAAAACCCATCCATCCATTGGCTTCTGCTTCATCATGGGAGGGAAGGGGTGTGGGAGCATATCCTATCTGCCTTGGGCCAAGGTACAGGCTGGATAGGTTGTCTCTATTGCAGGGCTAATACAGAGAGACGGATAACCATTCAAGCCTTCGCCCAAATTACAATCATCAAATAATTCCACACAAAAGGAGGCAGCTGACCAGTGGAGTCGAACCCTGGACCTTTTTTCCATAAAGGAACAGTGCTAACTGCTGCTACGTGAAAATTCTTGTATATTTAATAGAGTTTGTTTTGTGTTTTAAAAGAAAGAACGTAAAAGACAATAATTCTGAAAATTTTGGTGTTCTAAAATACAAACACCTCAGCCAATAATTCACTCATTTTCAAAAAAAAAACCAAGTAAAATGTAATCACATATGATCATGTTAAAAATTTTAACATTTTAACATTTTTGTTGCAAAAACTTCCATAAATGCATGACTTATTTGTTAATTTTAAAACTAATCTACATAAAAATGTACCTTTTTGCTGCTCCCTTGTATTCTCCACAGCGGATTAATCCGCATTGGTAACTTGGCAGAGGTTTTATGCCGGATGCCCTTCCTGACGCAACCCTCCATGGTAAGAGTGGTTTCTGTCCCCACCTGGAATCAAACCAGGGAACTTTTGCTTGTAAGGCAAATGCACAACCCACTACGCCACAGAACCTTTTACTGTGAATTTTCACTAACTACACCTGAATTTAGATCGGCATTTACAATATTACCCATGAATTTAATAGTTTTATCTATTTCATAAACATTATATTATGTTAAATTTGTCACTGTATTATTGCGATCTTTTTACGGTATTTTTCTTTAAATTTTCACATTTTCTGAATTTAATGGTTATTCACAGTTATAGCTTTTTCATGTTACTTCATATTAGACATTAATTCACAGTTGTTGAAATGTTTTTGATATTTCATGTATTCAGTGAAAACAAGAACATTCTGTACACTTGTTTTACATTGTAAAATATGTCCTGTATTTTCTTCCTTGGTGACAAAAGAATGTGGGAGAAATGTATAGTTTAGACATCATAGTTCAATAATGGCACCTTTCTCTTTAAATAGTTTGTTTTTAAAAATTTCCTCTAATTAAATCTCCATATACGCAGACAATATTCACACACACACACACACATATATATATATGTATTATTAAGCAAGCATATTATTAAACAGAAAGAAGAAAGCTAGTCTTGTAATTACAAACACCTTGGCTTGTTGAATGGGTATGCAGTCCATGAAACAACATACTTTTTTATATTTTTATGAGTGGTGTGTTGAGATGGGATTTTGTCTTATGTATATTCATAACAACTAGCTCAAAGATACACCATGCAAGAAAGATAAATTCAAATCAGATAACTTATCAGCTGAAATGAAGCCACACTGACAGAAGACACTGCATTATTTTCCCAAATTAAATTCAGTTGTCAAGTATGCTAACCCTGACGGTAAATATTCAAAGCTGTCTCCTGTACAGCAATCCAGACACAGCTGCTCTAGACAAAAATAACATCGTCATCCTCCCTTGTCGCTATGGTATCTTTGCATTCCCAACATGTGGTGGTTTTAAACATGAGCTTTTAATATGCATTTTACACAAATCTTGCAGAATTTCTGTTGACTAAGGTAAAAACAGTTATATAAACACCTGACTGCCATGAGGACCCATTTAAAGTTTCCTGGTGCAAGGCTTTGCAGCAGGGGATGATTTTCCAGGTTTCTGACAAACAATTACTTGACTGTGCTTCCTCCACCTGCCTGCCAGTGAGAGTCAACTTTGGGTGAAGTTGTCTTCTTCTGCACAGTGTATTCACTGACTGCTGTGTCTTAGATGTTACTGGGGAAGAGCTGGAGACAGCAGCTTGCCAGCAAAGCAGCGAGGGTGCTTTTTTGTTTTTGCTGATTTGTTTGAGGAGTGATTCATGAGTGCATGTGGAGATTTAAAGAAAAAAATTACTTACAAAATAAATTCCGCCTTGGTCCAGACTGATCTACAATTCATTTAGTAATTCTCTTTTCTGTTTCCATAAAAGGATGAGAAGAACCAGATGATGACAACAAATGTGTGGGTCAAGCAAGTAAGAAATGATGAGAGACAAAAAACACATGCTAAAGATACAGTCCAGTATAGCACTACAGTGCATCAATATGATTGTTTTGTTACAGGAATGGAATGACTACAAACTGCGCTGGAACCCGGAGGATTATGAAAATGTCACCTCCATTCGTATCCCCTCAGAGATTATCTGGAGGCCTGACATTGTCCTCTACAACAAGTCAGTGTCTGTATAAATACCTTTTTTCATGCTATATGAAAGTAAGATTCTTTTTAGTCGCACAATGTGCTTCCCCGGCTTTTAAATGTCACCATTTTTAAGGTAAAATGATCATATGGCAAATAATGTTCAGATTTTGATTATTTAATTCCAACAGATGGCATGACTGGAGGGAAAACATGAAGAATCTGCTGTTGTGCCAAACATCTTGTCCTGTGCCAATGTCATAAAGTAATTTAGCTGAAATAAATGTGAACAAGGTCAGTCCTAATGGATGCGGTTACAAACAAAGCTCAATATGACAGAAAGTAATACATTAGGCTAGGAATTAGAGGATGAAATGTAACTGGATGTGTTTCAAAGGGCCACAGATAAAATGTACACAGGGTGAGTGCCTCAGGTAAACCTGTATTAATCAGCAAATAGGAAAAATGGCTCCAGAAACAGGAATAACTGTTTGCTAAACACCTGTCAAATGATTGCCATTTCTCGTCGTAAAATGACTGAGCTTCAGACATTAATCTGTGTCCACTAATACAACAAAAAATGGGAATCTTATTTGAGAAGTACATTTTATACATAGTCCTTTGTAAATGACACTGATTAAATCAGCAAAAATGCACACTTTGAATAGGCTACATATCTATTCAGAAAAAAATAAAGATCAAAGAGATTTTCTGATACATAGATTCACATATTTTCCTTTGTAGACTTGAGAAAACTGAGCTGAACCTACTTGAGATAAATAGACATCGTAGTAAAATTGAGCTTACTGGTTCAGATAATGACCAAGGCAGTTATAGCAGACAATATCAATGGGCTGTTGCTACAACCAATTTTAAATATAAAAGAAAACTGTATCTTCCAATTTTTTTTTTTGCTATGTTAACACCTTATTTAATCACAAGTTAAAAAAAAATTGTAGAGTAGATATTAACATTTAATTGTTCAGTGGACTTCTGTAAACAGAGTATCTTTTGGACCTTGTATAAGTATGAGTATCATTGACATAGATGGAAACATTTATTCTTTATTTGCAAAGACGGGTGGGAAAAGTCAGTAATTTAAATCTGTATATTATTATTCTGATTCTGATTAGTTTCGAGCACTGGCATTCACAGACTATAAATCTGGCACTTTGCTTTACGAATAAAAACATAACCATTAAAACTTTATCCTTGATCTTTTAAACAGAAAATCTTTGGTCAAATTCCACTCACTTGCTTTCTCTTGAAATTTCCAATTTAAACGTGGCTATCACCATGGCAACTGAGCAGAGATCATCTATTGAGGACACCTCCGTGATGTGGTTGACCTTGAACAATCTAAAGTATTGCTTGGAGATATTGCTCAGAATTAACCCCTTAAAAAAATTTAACAAAGGTAAAAATGCAATTTAAGTCTTGATATATGTGTTTCCACCTTTCTCCCCTTTCTCTCCCCTGTTCTCCATCTGCAGTGCCGATGGCGACTTTGCAGTAACTCACTTTACAAAGGCACATCTGTTCTATGATGGTCAAATAAAGTGGATGCCACCGGCCATTTACAAGTCTTCATGCAGCATAGATGTCACGTTTTTCCCTTTTGACCAGCAAAGCTGCAAGATGAAGTTTGGCTCTTGGACCTATGACCGTGCCAAAATCGATCTGATCAGCATGGCCAGCGATGTGGACCAGATGGACTACTGGGAGAGCGGGGAGTGGGTCATTGTCAATGCAGTGGGCAAGTACAACACAAAAAAATATGAGTGCTGCACGGAGATCTATGCAGACATCACTTACTACTTCATCATTCGGAGGCTTCCATTGTTCTACACTATTAACCTTATCATTCCCTGTCTGCTTATCTCCTGCTTGACTGTGCTGGTGTTCTACTTGCCTTCACAATGTGGAGAGAAGATTACCTTGTGTATTTCAGTGTTACTGTCCCTAACAGTGTTCCTCCTACTAATCACAGAAATAATACCGTCTACATCACTGGTGATTCCACTGATCGGTGAATACCTGCTGTTCACCATGGTCTTTGTCACACTCTCCATTATAATTACTGTCTTTGTGTTAAACGTACACCACCGATCACCACAAACACATGGTATGCCTCATTGGGTAAGGATAGTATTTTTGGATTGGGTACCTCGAGTCCTCTTCATGAAGCGCCCACCAGGTACAGCAAAGCAGCACTGCAAGAAGCTTATTGAGATGATGCACCGTCCAACCACGATATCTGCAACAGGCAACTCGCAGGCCTTCTGGGCAGGTCTAGAGACTGGGTTGATGCAGATGACCCAAGTTGAGAATACACTCTCAAAGACACAGTCTGACAGTCCAAGCATCCTTGTCTGCTCACCCTCTCCACCCTCTTCTCCTCTTGGAGATCACAATAAGGAAGACCAGCAACTGAAGGCCAATGTTTTCTGCCGATCCACATCTGGTCAGTATTCAGTTCTCTCAGAGAAATACCCCCTACGTAGACACAATTCAGCAGCCTCATCCTCTTCCCAACTGTCTTTGCCCCCAACTTTGCCACTGGGCCCACTTCGCAGCCTTTCCAGGGAAGAGCTGAGTAAACTGGCCCCAAATGGTCGCTCCCACAGTGTAGAGCAAATGTGTGACCAACAGAAGCAGCCACCACAGAAAGCTGAACATCGGTGTCGCTCCCGCAGCTTCCAGTACTGCTGTCTGCATGATGATGGAGTCATTGGAATGACAGGGCAGGTGAAAAAAACAACCCTTACAGATCAACCAACAGATACCCTGACAGCAGAGTCCACAAAAGATGCAAGCACCCAACAGGATGCTGTAATTCCAACTATTTCTCCATCTATGAAACGGGCTATAGAGGGAGTTCAGTACATCGCTGATCATCTCAGGGCAGAGGATGCAGACTTTTCAGTGAGTTAGTTATTATGCTTCTAAATATAAAGGTCAGAAAAAATCTTAAATCCTAGTCCTGCTAAAACAGTGTGGTTTAAAATAGCTTTCTACACTCACTATTTTAGATTCCAGTGTAAACCTTGCTAAAATTGAATCAGAGCTTTCTTAGTGCAATTTTGAGCTGTCATTTGAAGACTGAAGGAAATGAAAGGATAAAATGTAATATTTGATCTGTTATTGTTTGCTCAAATTCAAAATGAGTCAGTATCTGAACCCAGCAGGAGAAACGTTGTACCTCAGTGGGGGGCATTTCTAAAATGTCAACCTGCTCATAAAAAAACAAAACTACTTGGTAACTTTCATCTGTCCCTCAAGTGAAGCAGCAAAGGGACATCAAATAAAAAGAACATATTCAGATTGAATTTTACTGCCATTCAAAAAACAGAAAGGACAGAAAAATCATAAAGTTTAAAGGGTAGCTTAGAAAGATTATACTTGTAGGTGTATTCATTGTCCCTTCCTTTCTTTTTCATTATGCAAAATAATAGAAAGTATTTCTTGAATAAACAGTTAGCCCTATAATTTTGCATGCTATAGAGCCATCTAAGCTGAATTCAGTCAGTGAGTGACAACAGACACATCTTGTTCTATTACCACAGTGTATTTTAGGTAGTGTGGGCTGTGTCCTTTGTGTGCTCTTACAGTATTTGCTTTTTATCAACTATGTATGCACACACAGCTGCACTACAACCAGCATTGTTCACATACTGCACTTTTCCTGTCTATGCTGTGTACTAACAGGCTTTAAAAATTGCTTTAACCACAAAAAGCACAGGACCAAATCGCTCCTGCCAGCACCAATATCTTTATTCTTAAAGCACAGAGTCTGTGCATTGCAAACCATACAAAATATACCAATACTTTTATTAGTTTAAATGTCTTTCTTTTCAAGACATTTGCCGCTGGCTTTTACAAACACTCACTGGCCACTTCATTAGTTACACATGTTCAACTGCTCAATAATGCAAATGTAAAATCATCCAATCACATGGCAGCAACTCAATGCATTTAGGGATGTAGATATGGTGAAGACATCAGAATGGGGAAGAAAGGAGATTTAAGTGGCTGAAGGTGGTGTGGTTGTTAGTGCCAGATGGGCTGGTCTGAGTATTTCCCAAACTGCTGACCTACTGGGATTTTTCCAGATAACCATCTTTAGTTTTTACAGAGAATGGTTCAAAAATGAGAAAATATCCAGTGAAAATGCCTTGTTGATGCCAGAAGTCAGAAGAGAATGGCTAGACTGGCCAGCACCTCAAATAACCACTCGTTCCAACCAAGATGCAGAAGAGCATCTCTGAAAACACAATATAAACATTGATGCAGGGGAACTACAGTAGCAGAAGATCCCACCTGGTGCCACTCCTGCCAGCTAAGAACAGAAACTTGAGACTATAATTCACATGGATTCACCAAAATTGGATAAACGAAGATTGAAAAAACATTACCTGATTTGATGAGTCTTGATTTCTGCTGCACATCCAGAAGGGAGGGTCAGAATCTGCTAAGAACAGCATTAAAGCATGGATTCATACTGCCTTGCATCAATAGTTCAGGCTGCTGGCGGTGGTGCATTTGTGTGGGGGAGTATTTTTTGGCACACTTTGAGCCCCTTTGAGCTCAGGTGAACATCGTTTAAATGCCACAGCACACAGCGTTGTTTCTGACCATGTTCATTTTTTATGACCACAGCGTACCCATCTTCTGATGGCTGTTTCCAGCAGAATAACACACCATGTCACAAAGTGCAAATCATCTCAAACTGGTTTCTTGAACGTGACATTGAGTTTGCAGTACTCAAATGGCCTCCACACTCACCAGATCTCAATCCAATAGAGCACCTCTGGGATGTGGTGACATCAGAGATTCACCTCATGGATGTGGAGCTGACAAATCTGCAGCAGCTGTATGGCGCCATCCTGTCAGTTTGGGCAAAACTCTATGAGGAATGTTTCCAATACCTTGTTCAATCTACTGTATGCCACAAAGAAGCAAAGCAGTCCTGAAGGGAAAAGGGGTACAATGAGATACTAGCAAGGTGTATATAATGAAGTGGCGGGTGAGTTTATATAATTATACACTCACCCATGGTTTATTATCTAAACTGAAGCTTTTTAGGATGTGCACACCCAAAAATCGGAAGTGATGCAAGATAGGACGAACAGCTCTCATGTGCACACAAACACATAATCTAAGTCAAGTATCAGACACATATATGACAAGTCACTCTGCCTTTTATTGTTAAAAAGCAAGATAATAGTGATGTGATTGAGTCAGTAATAACAGTAATCAGGATTTTCTGATGAGAAAAAAGAACACGGTGTCATTTAGGATTCTCTTATGATGAGCAGCTAAAAGTGAACAATTGCACATATAAATGCTTATGCAACCTAATTAAAACTTTTCAAGAAAAAAATGACCATCAAGACAAGTGACATTTTAGTGAGATTGTTCTGTGTATCAAGTCATATTGCAAGTCTTTAGTTTTGGCACTGTTAAAAAGTAATGTGACTCTTCTTTATTGCTTTTGGATATAACCTTAAAAATGTTAAGTGATTAAGAATACAGCAATGACAAGGTGCTAATTGCAAAGTTTTTTTTTGCGGAAAAAGGTTTCTGCAGGATATATGAGAGGAACTATAATAAAAAAAACTTTTGTATTCATTGGCATCAGTCACTGTCAATGCCATAATGCACTTTTTAGCTCTAGCCAGAACAGGCCTGTCTTTAAAACAATGGGACCTCAGCAATTTGACCTTGAATTTTTCATAAGAGACAGAAGCAAGGATTGACTGACATTTAGGAGATAGCAGACTCATAATGAAAAAAATCAGCCATTCGAGAGAAATCAATCAAGGGTGAAAACTGACAGCTGGTAGAAAAGAAAGATGGTGTGGAGTGAAATTTGAAATGTCCCTGTTTTCTGTTTCTCCTCTCTACTAGGTGAAGGAGGACTGGAAATATGTGGCCATGGTCATTGACAGGATATTCCTCTGGATGTTCATTCTGGTGTGTATACTGGGGTCTGTGGGACTCTTTCTTCCTCCTTGGCTGGCTGGAATGATCTAGAATCACTGCATCAACGAAAAAGAACAGACAGGAGGCGCTCTCTCATACTCTTGAAAAAGGGTTTATCAGATATCTTTCTATTTTTTATTTTTCAGAAGAAATACTTGCCACATTTTTTGCTCTTAGCTTGGGTCACCAGAAGGTTACTGGCAAAGAGACAAGATGAAATATCTATCATCGATTCCAGTGGGCTTATAAATTCTTTATGAGGGCAAAAGGCCAACAGTGAAAATATCCTTCCATGCCACTCCATTCTGACATTGTGCTGTATTACTCAAGCTGTCACCCTTGTAAAAACAGTGAAAAATTGACTTTGACCCATGTACAGCTGAGGATAACACCACAGAAAGACCAAGCCTTTGGGTATGGTGAACTCTTTATAAGACTGTATAAGGTTGAATTTATATCTAACATTTAACATTCCTTCAATAATGTCAGTGTTGCAGTATCTTGACAGTAGCAGAGATGAATGTGAGATGAATGTGCAGTGCTTTTGCCAAATATTCATAAAAATATATTCATGAAATGATTATGTTTCTGTGAAACCTGTGAGAATATTTTTCTTGGAAGGATTTTTTTGTACTTTCAGGTGTGTTGCTTTGTGCAATAGTTACTCCACAGGTAACTAAACATACAGCTTTGTGATTTTCTCATCAGCCATTCTCTTTTTATTACAGTACTTTGAGTGAAGTGAGGGTCTTTAAAGTCACACTTTCCATCTATTTTGGCTTCATAAATAAAAGAGGAATCGAACATACAAAGAGAACTATCATTATTGCTATCTTTTGAGATTCATAATTGATTAGTTCCAACATTTCATACCAACATTTCATCCACTTGCATTATGACCTGACTTTTGTAACTTCACATAATGGATCTTTTCCAGTTCTACAAAAGTTAATAAAAGCGTAAATAAAATTAATTAATGATTACACCATTATTATGTGAAAAAATATTTCATCTACTGAGCAAAGGTTAACAACACACTGAAATCATTTGGCAGAAAATGGTTTCACACTTAACTGCATTTTGTTTTGTTCAGGAGTTTGCTGCTCCCAGAGATTGAATACTTTGTTGACTTCCATTTCTTTCAGGATTACATTAAATAACCTTGCATAACTTTTAATCATTTGATCAACTGTAAATTGTGATTTTTTTTATTTAGTTGCATTATTTGTTTAAAATTTAAGTTTGTTCTCTTTTTGGGTTATGATGTACAGTCATGTGAAAAATAAACTTTTCACAGGACTCTATGTAGTCTTGTGAAAACGTAAGTACACCCCATGATTCAGTAAATTGCAGAACTTAAAGTTATTATTTTCTGTATGACTTTACCAGTCTCTCACCTCATTATGCAGGAATTTTAGCCCAATCTTCTTTGCAGCATTGTTTCAGTTTATTGAAGTTTTCTGGCATTCGTTCATACACAGCTCTCCTAAGGTCATGCTACAACATTTCAGCAGACAGACTTTGACTGGGCCACCTTAATTCTTTTCATTTTCAGCCATTCTGTTTCTGGTGTGCTTGGGATCATTGTCCCGTTGCATGACTCATTTTGGGAGACAGATGGTCTCACATTTGACTGCAGAGGGCTTTTGTATATAGAGGAGTTTCTATATTGGTTCAATGACTGCAAGATGCCCAGGGCCTATGGCCACAAAGCAAGCCCAAATCATCACTCCTCCACCACCGTGCTTGAAAGTTGATATGAGTAGTTTGTGCTGATGTGCTGTGTCTGGTTTTCTCCATATGTGGTGTTGTGTCTTATAGCCAAACAAACGTGGTCTCATCTCTTTGGACGAAATTGTTCCAGAAGTCTTGGGGTTTGTTCAGATACAGCTTTGCAAACTGAAGTTGTGCTGCTATGTTCTTTTAAGAGAGGCAACTCTCCCAAAAAGCCATTCTTGTTCATTATTTTTCTAATAACATTTAACACATTAACTGAGGTCCATAGACTCTGAGACGTAGCTCTTGGTTTTTGGCATTTTCTCTGAGCATTGCATGGTCTGACCTTGAACTGAATTTGCTGGAATGCCCACTCTTGCAGAGGTTTGTGGTTGTGTCAACACACACTTGATTGCTCCAGACCAGCAAACTACCAGAACTTCTGCTTTTAAAGAGGTGGTCACACACTGCCTAATAATCAGTTAATCTAGGGCATTTGATTAGCAGCACCTGGCTGCTACTTACCCTCTTAATTCCTATGGAAACTGTAAAGGTGTGCACAATTTTTCACATTACTGTACAGGAAAAAAAAAATGCATATTTATTAAAAGAGCCTACTCTTGGGATTGTTTAAGCTATTACAAAATTAATTTCACATTTACCGATGTTCTCAAAAAATAAAGTAGATACTATATTTGGAAGCATTTATAAAATTTGCAAGAAGCAAAGCAATCATTAAATAATTATGGCCCCTAACAGAACAGTCCAAGGTACAGCTGACTGGACAGATTAGGACTACAGTCATTTCACAATAGCTTTGCTGAACTTTTTCAGAATTATTTTTAAAATAATTCTATCAATTATTGAAACTGGTGTTCAAAAGTGTACCCCCTTAAATTTTTCAAATTTAGCCAAAAAGATATACGCTTTTTTATTTTAGATGCATTATCTCAGCTTATTAACATTCATGTAGTTCTTTAACACCATTTGCCTCTGTATTGGGGTTTATTTGATTTCTTTGCTTTTGTGCCAAATTAAAACATAGCTGTGTCTTAAATTTCTCTTTGAAAATGTTTGTTTTGCGCTGGTGTGAGATGTTTTGAGAGTCTTGTTCGATTTCTTTAACTCCCATGAACATTTATAGGCACATTTCTACTGCCATTAATTATATGTGTAATAAAATAAAGCTAAACAGAAAGAATCTAAATATAGCTTTTTTCAACACTCTATTCTGACATTTGTATTGTTGTCTTAAATAATTAAAAGGATTAAAAATGAAACAATGAAATTGCAGGACTGATGAAACATGAGGAACAAAATGAACATACAACAGTGACTGGTGTCTGAAAAAAGTATTCAATTACTGTTTACCAGAAAGTCACCTGTAACTCCTTTAATGTGAACTCCACTTTAATGCATCTCCAGATCTGATTAGATTTAAAAGCATGTAATGTTATACCTGAATGCCCAAGGTAATGACCTCAGTTTTGACCTCAGCTAACAAACTATTGCATTTCCACTAGCTCAGCAGAAGACTAACCAATGATCATTACGTAAAATCACAGACAGGAGAAAATAGCAATTTAGCACAATATGGAAACACAGCACTTTAAACAAGGTGAAATAGCTGCTGTGCTCTGTGTTTGTTCATAGATTTCAGCACATACTCTGGAGAAGAAAGATGACGAAAAACAAATTAGTCTTCTGGCATTGTTGCAAGTCCAAAACCACAGCTTTATGCCCAGCACAAATTTGAGTCACTCTTTTGTCCTGATGCAAAGATTTATATACTGTATGAATGGATATTAATTTTCATTTGTCCCTCCAGTTTTCTAAGGATACACAATACCACAGTATATTGTCAGCTGAATTCTGAAATGAAATGAGGGTGGTCTTTATGAAGCCAAAAACTAATTTACACTAAATGATAAGCCAAGCCTTTTCAGCAAGGCTCTCATATGCATAATTTCAGCATTAAATACTTGTAGAAAAGTAAACTGCAGAACTCCATAAAGGTCCTTCATGTTGGCTCACTCAAGGGAGCAATGCAAAATGCCATGCAAGTACAAAAAGTTATTAATTACAACTAAATGTCATGTTATTGAATTAACTGTTCTGAAAAATTAACCTGCAGTGCTAATTTCAATTAAATGATTGTCTACTGAGATACATATGCCAGGCATTTGATAATTCATTTAGACAAGGCGAGTTGTTTTAATGTAATAATGTTGGCTAATTACTGCTTGGATTTACCCAAAGAAGATGTTTGGCTCTTGATGAACCTAATGGTATAGCTGGCTGCTTCCTGATAAAATACTGATCTATAAGATTATCTTAGTATGCATGTATGAAAAAGTATTCAGGCCCTTAATATTTTTTGTATACTTTATAGGTTTTTAGATCACATTTTTAAATAAATAAAATTAGTATTTTCTCATTAATGTGCATTTAATAACATATAATGATGAAGACAAATGTACCTTTGGCTGCTCCCTTGTAATCTCCCCAAGAGGTCGCAACAGCGGATTAATCCAAATTTATTAAAAATCTGTCATTTTTATTGAGATCCACATTGAAGTTACTTTTAAGTGCATGTTCAAAAATGTAATTGTTTGGATATACCTTCGAAAGCCACATCTAAGTTTAAGTTAGTTAGATCCATAGGTTTTGGGACAATTACACATTTTATGTAATTTTGCTTCTATACACCACCACAGTAGATTTTAAATAAAATGGTCAAAATGTGACTGATGTGCAGACTTTCAGCTACAATTCAAGGGTTTTGACAAAAGAATTCCATTACCTTTTTAGGGAACAAGGGAATTGGCCTAAGCTGGCTATCAAACTGCTTATCAGTCAGTTGTCCCTTTACTTTTGAGCCTCTGAAGATTAGGACTTATGTATCAAAATGACTGTAATTCCAACAGCAGTTCTTTTGTGAAATCCCTTGAATTAAAGCTGAAAGTCTGCACTTCAAACACATCTCAACTGTTTGTAATGACAGTGGATTTTAAATCAGATGGAAATGATGAAAAAACATAAAAAGTGTTACAGTCCCAAAACTTATGGACTTAAATGTAGGTCCAACCACTCACACTCTAAAAGAGCTTTAGAGGTCCTCAGTATAGTACATTCAGAAAGAAATCAGATCAGTCATGCCTTTCTGAATAAAAGCATATAGCAGTCGGCTTTGAGTTAATCAGGAAACATATTTTCAAATCTGAGATCTCTTTGGGCAGAACTCCAAGCACTGTCTGGCAAACACCAGCACCTCTAATCACCTGACTCATTTCCACAGTGAAATACTATCACTACTGTGAACACAAAGATGCTTCTCAGTGACAGGAAAAAGGAGACAGGGTGAATGAATCAAACTACAGAGCCGTCCTGGAAGAACACCTGCTCTACAGTGCCGCAACCTGAAACTGGGATGCAGCTTCACCTTTCAGCATGACAGTGAACTGAAGTCTAAGAGTGGTGTCAGGACAAAGTTATGACTCTCCTTGAACGGCCCAACCAAAGCTCAGACTTAAACCCCATATGCCACCTGCAGATGGCAGTTCACAGATGATTCCCATCCAATTTTACAGAGCTTGAAAGAATCTGCCAGAAGAATGGGATAAACTGCCCAAATCCATCCAAAGCTTGAAAAGACTTAGCAAGAAGTCTCAAAGATGTAAATGCTGCCAAAGGTGTTTCTACAAAGTTCTGAGATAATGGTCTGAATATCTTTGTGCGTCTTTGATAATAATAATAATAATGATAATAATAAAAAAACAGAAGCCATTATTCATTATGTGTTAAGTGTAAACTGACAAGCAAAAATTCCTGTTTCATGAATCTGAAATTTTTGCAAAAAGTGATTATGTCTAAAGTCAGTGTATTTAAGGGTCTGAGCAGGCCATAGTTCATTCTGGGTCTCTCACACAGTTAGGTCCACACTTTCTGGCACTATGACACATTTTTTGTAATGCTGCCTCCATAATTATCTAATCATTCAGTGTGGTGGTGTACATAGGAAAACTTGCATAATTACATGTCACTATCCCAAAACCTATGGACTTATATGAATGATTTAAGTAATTTCCCCCCGGGGATTAATAAAGTATTCTGATTCTGATTTGATTCTGATGATTCTCCCTGTGGTCACATGGTTTTTTCAGAATTCTTGGCTTCCTCCCACAGTCCAAAGGCATGTTTGTTAAATTAAATGATGATTCTAAATTGGTCATAGGTGTGCACACAATGTAGATAAAGTGTTTAAGTGTACAGAAAAAAATGTATATATGAAAAGGTGAATGTAGCTACAGAAGTGCCAGTCCATATTTACGCTTTCCAGTATTAATTCAACTAGGATAAACAGTATACATGTGAGATGTGATTGCTCTGTATGCATACAAACAGCATGCATTAAGTAGTTTGATAACAGGTCTGCTGTCTGTGTTTCTTTGGGAATATTAAAAGCATCCCAGAAAGATTTTCACAAAGTCACTTTCATCTAAAGTAAAACTTACTATTCAAAAACCAGTATATAGAGCCAACATTTTCACAAGGGAATAGCATCTGCATCCAAGACTCAATGCCAGCTGGCCAAAGAACATCCTGCACCTGCTAGGAATGTAGTCAGAACATTACTGACAAGCTCAGTCATTAAACCATTTCTATAATGAGCGCAATGAGAGCTGAAACATTTCTACCTGTGAAGTAACCTGAATGAATGAAATACTGGTTTCTAGGCCATGTATAGATTTAAAAGTTACAGAGATCAAGTGAGTCAAGTTTGTGAAAGATATCCATAAATTCTGTAGTTAAACAGTGGACATTACATCCACAATAAAACAAACAACTGTGAATATTTACTTATAATTGGAAGCCATATTTTTATTTCCTGAGTGTTAGTTCAATAAATTATCCTTTACATATAAAAAAACAAACAAACAAACTGAATGAGCAAATTCTCCTTGCATGCAATGGAATAAAACAGACAGAAATAAAAATTCAAGCTGGAGGCTCAGCTGGAGTTGGGGCCGCAGATTGGAAAGCAGCTCTGGGGCTCCAAGATCAGCCAGGGCAGGCACAGGGGTCTGTAGCCCTTGGCAGGGCTCTACTTGGACTTTTCCAGTGTCTGTTAGTTCAGGAAACCCATCAAGTGGAACTATGGGAACACTGAGCCAGTTATGATGGCCTTAACAATATATTCTATGTTTATACAAGAGTTAAATTAGTGGATAGCTGATTCTGGGAACAACTTTCAGCCAAGTTGTGGTTGCATTTGGTTTGTTTTGTTTTTAGAGCACAAACCAAGAGAGCAATCATTCTTCAGTGATCTGCATGCGCTAATTTTAAATCATAATGATCAACATTCATCACAAATCCAAGAAGTGAGCATTTGTATTTCTGTCTGAGGTTCACTGAACTTAGTCTTAATCCAGAAATCTGATAATAACCCTACAGTTTTCCAAGCTTAAGCTTAATAACTAACTATAATTTTTTAAAACTGTTTTATGTTTTACTCATATTATTTTTTATCTGTAATGTGTGTGCCAATAAAGCTGCCCATGCTGGAATGATATCCACATCAATTATGTCTTTATTTCCTGCACAGTATATGACTGTGCATTTGCAATATTAATCGGGTTTTTCATAGTGGCTGCAAAACACAATGAATACCACATTTAAAAAATACTATTTTCCTATTAGTATCAAGTAAATATATGACAGTCAGTGAAATATTAGGAATCTTGGCCTACCCTGCACATTCAGACTAAATTTTGTAGTCCCGCAGCTCTTAGGTGAAAAGTTTAAAATGAAAATAAGTAAGTAAAATGTCCATTAAAGTGACCATTATACCTTCTTAGTCACAGAACCCAGACTCTGATAAGTGCTGATAAGCAGTAAAACTCCCCTATAAAGGCCAGTCTGAATCCATACATGACACAAATGTCTGCAGGAGTGTTCACTGCACTCAAACACCCACCACCTACATCTACAGTAGGGCACACAGCGAATCTGCCTCTGGCTGGGCACTGACTTGAGGCTCATAAATGGGGTAAAGCATAAACCATAGACCCTCAAGGGATCCTATTAAATCAACACACATGGCGCATTTTGCCATTTCCCCCAATGATCAGCGAATTTAGTATCATCCTTGCAGTCATCAGCAGTCAAAGTGCTGCCACTCAACAGTACGAGGTGTGAACGAGGGCTTCCCTCAGGGTACGGAGTGGAAGGTTCAGGAATTGTGCATGTGTGGCTTCAATTTTCTCTACCAGACTTCATCCCCAGACTTACACTGTATCTCACTGCAGCTGTTAATGCTTTAGCATGATGATTTCACAATCTCTTTTCCTTTAGGGACAACATGATTGCTGTGACTTGCTGATGGTCACCAGTTTCTCTAGTTTTCTGTAATTGACTCTAGTTCACACCGAACCTCAGTATACACTATATGGAATAAAGTATTGGGGCATACCTCTTCTTCTTCTTCTTCTTTCGGCTGCTCCTGTTAGGGGTCGCAACAGTGGATCATCTGCCGCCATTTCACCCAGTCCCTCGCATCCTCTTCCCTCACACCAACCCTCTGCATGTCCTCCTTCACTACATCCATGAATCTTCTCGGTGGTCTTCCTCGTTTCCTCCTTCCTGGCAGCTCCACCTTCAGCATCCTATTGGGGCATACCCCTTAATCACTGAATTCAGGTTTCATTCAGACCTATTGCCACAAGTATAAAATCAAGTACCAAGCAATGCAGTCTGCCTTTACAAACACTTGTGATAGAATGGGCCATTCTAAAGGACTCGCTAAATTTGAGCACTATGATAAGATACCACTATTGCAACAAATCAGTTAGTGAAATGTCTTCCTCCTTGTTATCCAGGAGAACATTACTTGTCTGACTGCACTGTGTCAACTAAAGTTTGATGGAGGGCTAACGCAGAGCCTGCGCCTTGGGGTTCCAGTGAAGGGAAATCTCAAGGCTTCAGTTTACCATTTTGGACAATTCTATGCTTCCAACTTTAAGGGAACAGTTTGGGGAGCGCCCTTTACTGTTTCTGTTTGCGAGGAAGAACTTGACTAGCCTGCACAGAAATCTGACCTCAACCCCATCAAATACCTCCATGATGAACCAGAACAGATTGCGAGCCAGGCCCTCTAGTAAAACAGTGTCTGACCTCACAAATCTCCTTCTGGATAAATGGGCAAAAATTCACAGACACACTCCAAAATCTTGTAGAAAGCCTTCCCAGAAAAGTGGAAGCTGTTAAGTAGTAAAGGGGGGGCCCACTCCATATTAATGCCTATGGATTTAGAATGGGATGTCATAAAAGCTCTGTAGGTTTAATGTGTAGGTGATTGAATACTTTTGTCCATATAGTCAATTTGTCTCACCACAGCATTTTCAAAGTTAAATGCAAGTGTTTTTAATCAAAGTAATACCCTTATCATGGTAAGTCTCATCAAACTGGAAGGCGCTCATAAAAGAACATAACAGAATGACGACCTAATCTACAGCCACCTAACATCATGATTGCAAACTTTTACTTTGTGCAGTAACCACCCAACCCTACAATGTGTGTCAGATTTTATGAGCAGGCAAGCTGCTCTCCAGATTCATTATTTAACAGAAAGGTTACGGTCACAACTTCAAAGATGCTGTGTATGAGCCATAAGAGGCGTGGGCGCAACTTCAAAACTCTGCAAAGGTCTTCTAACTCCTAAGGATATAATTTTGAAATCGGTATGAAAGATGAAGCATACTGCACTAACCACTGGAGCAGACCCTGGCCAGAATGATTGAAACCTTTCCCAGAAAACAACAAACACTGCAAATTCTGTTTTAGAGAAGCTTTTGTTTACACTGGAGCTCAGGTGTGTAAGGTTGTATGGTTAAAAACAAACCAAAGTACACAATAGGTTCTCCAAATGAGTTTTTTTAGTTTGGGTGAGGAAAAATACACCTAGAAAAACAAAAATTCATTAAAAATAAAAGCATTTTTGAACATTACTGAGAAATATACAACTGAAAACCAAACATCAGTGCTGAGCAA
The DNA here is from genome assembly GCA_015106775.1 of Etroplus canarensis. Classification (NCBI taxonomy): domain Eukaryota; kingdom Metazoa; phylum Chordata; class Actinopteri; order Cichliformes; family Cichlidae; genus Etroplus; species Etroplus canarensis. Next base: position 28,607 of record VUQH01008449.1, read on the forward strand.
ATAAACTGCTCAGCCCTTAAAATAAACAAAGAGCAGCTGATCCATTCTGCATCAAGAGATGCCAGTGAGACATGATGCTAACAAATATCTCTTAAAAATTCTTTGTAGTAACAAACTGACAACAGGCGAGGAGCAAAAGTTCATTTCAGGCAAGCAGTGCTTCCCTTTATACCCAGTGTTTCTGACAGAGACCTGAGCCTAGAACTCAGTCATCTTCTTGTGTGTATCAGCCTTCTTGTGCTCTCTCTGGATGGACAGCTCTAGGGCTTTCTGTTGGACTAGCAGTCGGCGGGCTGCTGACAGCTTCTCCTCCAGCTGCTTCACTATGGATGGATCCCTGTGCACACATAAAAAAGCGAGGAGAGATGATGAGTCAAGTTGGATTTCGCTGCATTTTCTACAGTAACTTGGCCACAGAACCAAGCGTCTAACCTCACACCTTATTTACATTTTCACACAACTCCCACAGTCCTTATTTGTAAATTCACATTAATTACCACTATACTTGCCAGGAACATTATAGCAACTAGTGCTCATAGTTCACACTAAATTGTTTAAGCAGTGTGTATTTATGTACAAATAATGCAATGGCTTCTAATGTGTCTGTATTCACTGTGGATACCACAGCAGCTGTTGAGGTTCTGTGGGGAAATGGTAGGCTGAGGTTGCAACTGATTGATTTACTGGTTCATTAAAGATCAGTTCCCTGCCTTCAGAAAGGTAAAATTAGATATAAAAATATAAAACAAATTAATAACATATCCTGAACCCAGTACTGACCTGCTTGTCTGTCTGCTGAGTGACTCACTCAGTTTCTGGATCTCCCTCTCAGTCTGGGACACCCTCTCAGCAGCTTGGAACAGCTTTACATTCAAACTCCTCTTTGTGCTTTTTCCTCCCCTGTAAGCTTCTACCCCAGTTGCTGCTGACGGCACAGCAGCGCGCCCCTCTGCAGGATCAGGCGTCTTCCCTCCAAGCTTGTGATTAAGGAAGTCAAAGACGGTATGTTGCCCTCCAGTGGCAACTCGAGGCTTCCTGTGCCTCTTTGGATGGCCCTTTTGTGTGCCATCTTTAGCAGCTTTGCTCTGGGTGCGTCTCTGGGTGAATTCAGCACACTGGTCCAGAGACTTGCCTTTGGGCAGGACCACAGCCATCACTGGCTCTACTCTACCCTCCTGCATCTTTCCTAAGCCTAAGAAGCCAAAAGAAATTGCGTGAGGAAGAGGAACACAGTGCACTGCATTTCTACATATTTATACTTTGACATTTTCATATATCATATATTTTTTCCAATCCAACACATTATTTTAAGGAAATGAGATTTTTTTTTTTAAAACCCTCTGAGTTCTGAGTCGTCAGCATTGCTGAAAACAACCCAAACCCTGAACCCTAACCCTGTGTTTTGGAGTCAGTCAGAAAGGATATTTTTGGAAGAATGTAGTATCTGATACATGTCAGTTAGAAAGACTTTTTGTAACAGATGACTGCTAAGACTTGGGAGAACAATGTTTAAAAACAACATAAACTACTGAGTTTGATAGCACTGGATCAGGGATAGGGTTAAGATCATCAGCGATGATGACCTAAACCTCAGGGGTTAATCAGAATAACAGTTCTCATAATAATTAAGCACAGTGAAAATACCTATGTATTGAATTTGAATAAGTGTACTTAGATTTTGATCTAGAGTCAGAGTTTTACTAAAATGATTATGTCAGAGTTTCATCATTTAATCATCAGAAGCTGGAATGATTAAGTTCTATGAATGTGAATATATTTAGAGAGCCAATGTATGTTTTGTTAATATGTGTGCAAAACATAAAGTTCTACAATTAATAGAACAGTGCAAAAGAAAAGTGGATAAAGAACCATAATCTATTTAAATATACACTCTATGCAGCTATTGTTAGATAACGCCTTTATGAAACTGTGATGCACTGTATGTAATTTTCAAGTGAACCTTGCTGCCACCTAGTGTCTCATTAAATAAAATACATAATTCACTCACAGCACCTTATTACACTACCCTAAACCAGCCACAGGGGCCCACAAGCCAGTGTACTCCTACTGCCGGTCCCAAGCCCGGGTAAATGGTGAGGGTTGCGTCAGGAAGGGCATCCGGCGTAAAAACTTTGCCAAATCAAATATGCGGATTCATAACACGACTTCCATACCGGATCGGTCGCGGCCCCGGTTAACAACGACCGCCTCCGGTGCCGTTAGCCAACAGGGTGTTGGTGGAAACTATGCTACTGTTGGCCGAAGACCAAGGAGGGGGAGAGGGGGAAAGCGTGTTAGGAGGCAGAGAGAGAGAAGGAAAGGTAGGA
>VUQH01008460.1:0-20564 GCA_015106775.1 Etroplus canarensis
CAGTCAGTTTGTTAATGGTTGGGTTGGCGACGTTTCCTCAAGTGTCCTGAAGGCACAGCTGCCTACAGCTTGCCTATAGCAATGGCGGCCGCTCATATGTTGTGATGTCATGTGGGAACTACAGTATTGGACCCTTTGGTGGTCTGGTTGTGGCCCCCGGGCCTTATGTTTGACAACCCTGTCTTGGTGGTTTAAACTCAGTGGGAGACAGTTATTTATACTTTTACTCCACTTCAGCTTTAGTGGTAGTTACCTAAACGCCATAAACTATGTGCGGGTGGTTAGTTGTAATTGCAGTTTCCGAGACGCCCATGAAGGCCACCCGCCTTAGCGTCAAGGAGAGTGGGAGGTCCTACCGCCTGAACTACACCTTGAAACACAGGCGGCGGGTGATGTGTCGGAACTACAGCTCTTGGGCAACGAAGAGGGGTCAGCGGGTAAGCGTGTAGAGCCGATGAACGGATTCGGGCTGTGCGTTGTCGCGAGGGGGACTGAAATACTCCGTCTGTGTCGTCGCGGCGGGCTCGGAGAGAGCGCCCCGGCTGCCGGATCAGTTTCGCGTTGGTGCACGCGGTGTAAAGTTAGGACCATGTGGACGCGGCGTTCAGTACCGGACCGGCTTCGCGTACCTGCGTCGTTTCTTTGCTAGTATTTGATAGAAACGCGCCAAAAATCTGGGCAGGAGGGTCGTGTCGTGTTACGTTCGGCTGCGCCAAATTCGCAAACGTGAGCCGGCTTAGCTAGCTGTGATGAATGACAGAGTCGTGGGAAGCGTGTGGACGTTAGCCTGCTCCACAGCTGACATGTCAGCGCGTAACGTTCGGGTTTTGCGTGTGCTCTGTGGGGAATTGAATACCTGGCATGATAATGCAGCACGGTGTCCCCGTGGCGTAGCGGTTTACGCATTCGCCTCACAAGCGGAATGTCTTTGGTTCGATTCCAGGTGGGGACACGGGCTCCTCTCGTCACTGAAGGTTGCGTCAGGAAGGCCGTTCGGGGTAAAATCGCTGCCAGAGTACTAATGTGGCGACCCCTTGAGGAGAATACGAGGGAGCAGCTAAAGATAAACACCAAGTCTTGAGCTGACTGAATGAAACGTGACGCAGTCATGAAGGCAAAAACAGAGTTTGGACAATTTTTTAATAAGCTTGAAAGTCAATATTTGGTATGCGCACATTTTTCTTCAGTACAGTCTAAACGCTCTTAGCAGGAGTAGTTCTCCATAGTTCTTTTTTAGATGTTGGCTGCCTTTTGTTCTGGTCTTTGTCAGGACAATCCCACACTGCTTCAGTCCAGGCTCTGGGGAGGCCAGTCCACAACTGATAAGTTTTTCTATCCAGGTAGGCTTTTTTTTTTGCATTGGCAATGCGTTTTGGGATCCTTGTCATGGTCATGGTGTTGCCACTCAGATTCTCTTCACATGGAATTGCATGGTGGATCAAAATCTGATGGTGCTTCTCTGCCTTCATAATTCTATCAATTTTTGACAAGATTCATCCAACACCACTGGCTGAAATGCAGCCCCAAACCATGACCAAGGTCTAGACACTCAGTGTTGTACCTCTCGCCTACTTCTGTATGTATTGGGGATGATTTGAACCACAAATTGCAAATTTGGAGTCACCTGTTGCCACTGATTTTAAGTCCAATTCTTGTGTAATTTGGCATACCTTAGGCTTTTCTCCCCGTTTCCCTTCCTTACGAATGACTTCTTGACAGCCTAAGACCTTTTCTGATGAGGCTCCAGCAAGCAGTTGATGGATCAACTGAAAGCCAGATGCATCTCTCAGGTCCTGTGTCGGGTCCTTGCTGGACTGTAATTGGCTCCTTCTTTTGTCCTTCACTTGTCTGTTTGCCTCATATGTTTAGGGACTCAATGCACACCGTCACAGTACCGCTAAACTTAAAAAGAGGTGAAAAAGCAGCCGACATCCAAAGAAAAACTTTGATGGAAATGATGTCAAATGGGTGGTTTAAGACTTTTGCACAGTACTGCGCCACTTCGCATCAGTATTTACACTTTCTTAAAACTGTCAATTAACTCTGACCATAAGTACGTGGAATAAACCTGACTATGTATTAACTAAGTCAATCTTTTATTACTTCAATAAAACTGTTATATTGCAACTATAAAATCACAAACAGAGATCCTTGAATTAAAACCTATTGGAGGAATTCTGCAACATAGAGATGGTGGTACCAGCACTCTTAAAGACCACTTGATTAGACACACTTTGCTTTTGCCATGTTGAAGCCCCTTTTCCTTCAGAACTGCTTTAATTCATCATGGCATATTGGCAAGGTAACATCACAAGTCGCTGCAGATTTTTCAGTTGCACGACCATGATATGAATCTCCCATTCTACCACATGTCTAAGGTGCTCTATTGTATGGAGATGCGATGATTGCGGAGGCCCTTTGAGTACAGTGAGCTTATTGTCAAGTTCAAGAAACCAGTTTGAGCTGATTTGAGCTTTGTGACGTGGAGAGCTGTCCAACCGTCAGAACATGGGTACACTGGTGGGAAAAGGATGCAACAATACTCAGGTAGACTGTGGAGTTTAAACCATGCTCTGCTGATACTAAGGGACTCAAAGTTGGCCATTAAATTATCCTGCACACCAATACACCATCACCAGCAGCCTTAACTGATACAAAGCAGAATGCATCCATGCTTTCATGTTGTTTATGCCGGAATCTGACCCTATCACCTGAATGTTGCAGTAGAAATTGAGGGCCCTCAGTATTTCAAATTTTCTGTTGTTCAGTGTTGGTGAGCCTTTGTGAATTGTAGCTTCGGTTTCCTGATCTTAGCTGTCAGGAGTGGCAGCCAGTGTGGTCCTCTGCTGCTGTAGCCCGTCCGTTTTAAGGTTCAACAAGATGCTCTTCGGCATACCTCAGCTGTAACGAGTGGTTATTTGAGTTACTGTTGGAGTCAGGTCATTCTTCTCTGACCTCTGGCATCAACAAGGCATTTTCATTCAGAGAGTTGCTGTTCACCGGATAATTTCTGGTTTTTGGACCATTATTTGTAAATGCTACAGGTGGTTGTGAAGGAAAATCAAAGTAGATAAGCAGTTTTCTGAAACACTCAGACTGGCCCATCTGGCACCAACAACTGTTCCATATTCAGAGTCACTTAAAACCACCTTTTGTGATGATCAGTTTGAACTTAGGCTTTTCATCTTAACCATGTCTTTGTGTCTGAATGCAATGAGTTGCTACTGTGTGATTGCTCAGAGATGCGGCTGATGGATACATATCTTTCAGCTGGGGGGGAAAAGGCTTATTAAAACCTTTTGAGCCAAAGTCATCAAACTTTTTAAGGAGCTTCTTAAGCAGATGTGACTGATGATTCTGTACAGTTTTATGTCCTATTCATAATTGAAATTCAATTTAAGTTCCCTAGAGTAGATCATCCCCTATACCCTCTTCTATCACACCAGCCCTCTGCATGTCCTCTTTCACTACATCCATCAGTCTTCTCTGTGGTCTTCCTCTTCTCCTCCTGCCTGGCAGCTCCATCTTCAACATCCTTTGTCCAATATATCCACTGTCCCTCCTCTGAACATGTCCAAACCATCTCAGCCTTGCCTCTCTGACTTTGTCTCCAAACTTCTCAACCTGAGCTGTCCCTCTGATGTACTCATTCCTAATCCTGTCCATCCTGGTTACTCCCAGGGAAAATCTTAACATCTTCAAATCTGCCACCTCTGATAATGCTTCATTTGAGATGTATTATTTAATGCAGCCGTGCAGTTAACATTGTGCATTGGCACTAGTATTGTGGATTGTGTGACCTACTATGGTTGAGGTTGTGGCTTTAAGTGTGGTGAAATGGTTGGCAGATGTTGGTTTATGGTGAGGCAGTGAATATCTGAACCTTGTATTTCCTGTTTGGTATTAGTAATCTTTCAGTTTGAGGTCTAGGATAAAGAGAAGAATGAAGTCAGTGTGCTCACTGTTTTGGTGTGTAAAACATTGGGCTAGTAAGAATGACTGACTGCATTTCCACATTCAGAAAAAAGGATGTATTGGCATATATGAAAATCCCATTGAGGTCGTGTTGTCTCATTTGTGACTTATAGATTTAAGAAAAACCTCTCCTTATGCTGCCATTGAGCATATTTACGGACATGTGTACACACAAAAACTCAAAACTCCACCTGATCATAGGTGAAGTGTAAATTTTCTAAGCTCATTTGGACCACCAGTGATTAGACACATGCCCTTCACCCCTGGTATTACAATACCACTTATCACTGAAGAATAACATGATGTTCAAATCCTCCAGTCCTGCAGCAACAACACTTGAATCGTGTCCATCACAAACCTCTTTTAAGAACTGATAGGAGCATATTAATCAGTGTTGTTGGCTGCATATCCATTTGTCAGCACACCCTTTTTTTTAATCTTTGTTGGCTTGTAAAAACACTGTACTGTCTCCAGTTTTTCTCTGGCCTTGCCGGCTGAGCTCGTGGTGGTTCTTTTACAGAACAGATAAAACCGCAGCTTAAGGTTTAATGATTACGCTGATTATTGGTGTTTTAGAGTCCCTGAGATACAAACACAGCTGGAGCCCGTGGCTGCACAAATTCCAGAAATGATGGCAGTAGCCCAGCTGTACCTGTGTGTAAACACACAGCTTGCATAAACATGTATTTAGTCATTTTCTGTGTGTTGTGGGGGTTTTGTATCACCGGCTCTGAAACGGATGCATTTTGCTTAAAATGGAAAAAATGTGTCAGAACATTCCCTAATTTCCCCATTGTAATGTCCTCCTCCTAAATTGGTTTTTTTTACAACTTCTGGTTTAGTAGAAAACAGAGAAGTGATGCCCATTTACAAGAGTAAGCAGTCTTCACCCATGACTAATATTTTTTATTTTTGTAAGTTTCATTGAAGTGACAGATTGTCACACGCTTGTGTAGCAAAGGTAGTGGTCTGCGACAATGTATTGTAATACCATCGGTGACCCATAACTTACTTTTCTTTAACACCATCGTGGCACTAATAGTTGTTGCTTTAAGTGAAGTAATTCAATAACTACAGCATGGATTGCTATCAAAAACTGGTGCTAATATCCTGGTCGATCTCAGATAAATTGGAATAACTTTGGGTTTTCCCGCTGTGTCGTCATTAGGTTGTAATTTCAGTTTGTCCAATACGTAGTGAAACTAACATGCCCTTCAGCCTGGTGCAGCAAAAGGTGAACATGGTTAACTGTTAACTGCTGAACATCTGTATTTTAACACTGTCCTTGTGAACCTAAAGGTATGAAGAAATAAGTATTTCAGATGTCTTATATCTAACTCAAAGCTTCACAGTGCCTAAGTTTAGCTTCACAGAGCTGCTGCAGGGATGTCACAATGCAAGAAACTTAATACACCAGTGGAATTATATGATTCTAGATAGTACAGTTAAAAAAGTGATAATCGCAGCATTTCTGTAAATAAACCAACAGTATTGAACAGAATACAGCACTATGTTGTACTGCAAAGTATAACATAAGTATAACAATAACCATTTCAAGTATTTTACCCCATAGAACATCATTGATTTTCTAACAGCAATGCCAGCTGTCTCAAACTAAATGACAATATGTAAATAAGGATAATATGAGAACCGTAATAAGTTTGGGTGTCAACATGAACTGAAATCATCATTTCTTCAAACTGATCTGAATGCCGGTCTCTTAAGTGGTTCACTAAAGTGAAAAGTAAACCTTCCCTCGGTCTGAAAAAGCATGATGGTATCATTTGCATATTGCCTCTTACAAATGAATTATCACACCTTTGTCATCTGCCTTCAACACAGAGTACCTGACTCTTACTGCCTTTCTTATCAGCAAGCTGTTCCGGCAGCTGCATTAGTCACTGTCTTCCACGTGCAGTTTTCGCTGTGCTTGTGGACCTTCTTCTTCTTCTTCAGCATGTTAGGATAGACTAAAACTCTTGTAGAATTTGCTTTCTTGTCATGTCTGGAAGAATTGCAGCTTAGTCCAGTACAAGTAAGTACCACTGCATTTTTAGAATTTTGATATTGAAAGCAACTATGTGTTCTGGTGACATCCCTAGCCGCTACTTAGTTATAGAATACAAAATCAGGTATTGTGTTAGGTGAGGCAGCCCACTAAATCAGTCTGTGCCATAATTCTGGCAGATCTCCCAGCAACTCTCATGTAAGCCATGCTACTTAAGCTTTTTGAGCCTATCTGCAGTTGTTGTGTCAGTGCAAGCTGCTTTGCAACCCACCTCCATCCCAGCTCGTCATCCCCATGCTGTGTCCGATTTTAAACAATGTCATATCTGTTGAGGGCCCTGGGATAGACTGGCGGCCATTCCAAGGTATGCCCTTGCCCTGTGACGGCTGGGATAGACTCCAGCCTACTAATAACCCTAAAATATAAAAGTAGTTAAAGAAATGGATGAATGGCATATCTTTTGATCTGTTCTTTGCAGCTATCTTGCTGCTGGGCTCCCCAACTGGAGTTCCATTTATTTTAGGTATTCCTAGAATGGAGCCATGCTAGCAAAGCTAAATTACTGCAGATGGAAATCAGACTTCTTGACTATAGTGATCCTGACTGAGTTGTACCCTTTAGTGTGCATTATTGAGGTAAGTATAACTAAAAGTTTGAAAGGACAAATTGCACTTTGTTTTGATCAAACTGCACTTGTAAAAGTCTGAAATCAAGCCTGAGCTGCTGATTATTAAAAAAAAAAAAAAGACACACTGCTGTATCAAAATTTAGCTAGATTTTTCTAGGAGGACGAGACATCGGGAGGAATTCTCCCACTTGCACCTTTAGTCCACGTCAATATTCAGTTTGAGAGCTAACAGACTGTAAGTGCAGTGTTTGTGCTGGCCTCTTAATTTCTGATGGGCAGAATGAAAAGGGTGTGGCTTGCTTTGAACTACCCTGAAAGGCTCGTATGAAGCACTGGCTTCATTCAGGACCCGCTGCTGTACAGGTGCAAATTTTCACTGACTCACCCTCCCTCTCACCATCAAACAGAAGCTTTGCTTTTTTTCTCCATTTACACACAAGACGAGGGTGATACCACCAGCTTTGTTCAGACTACCTCTTGTAATGTACCATTATTCTTCCAGTGTTGCCTGGCAACCATGGCCTCCATGACCTGCTTGTGGTGTTTGGTTTTGTTTAAGATGACACATCCACCACTGAAAATGCACACACAGAGATGCACAGAGTAAGGTTAAATGTTTAGTATTCAATGTTGCACATGCACCATTTATAATGTAGGACTCCTTTAACTGGAAGGTGAGGAAAAAGATAAGTGAATAGCACCGATTGGTCACTGTGGTAGCCACGTGGTTTTCTCCTGGACCTGTAAGAACCCGCACACACTGTAAAGGAGTTTCCCCATTTTGCAGACTTTTGTAATAAGAAGACACCGCTCTGGTGAAATAGGTCTCGGCCAACTGGTGCAGAAGCAAATTGCTTGCTGCGAGCCATCTTTCTTATCGCAGCACACCATTAACTGTACACTGTTCAGGCCGGAGTAGCACGTGAGGTTGCCGTTAAGTGTCCTATTAGAGGCAACATAAAGGGAACGCTTTGAGGCCCACACAGCACTGGAACAGATGGATCCAAACTGCTTTTTTTGTGTGTGCAGCGCACACTCACACAAACACTACCCTGTACCTTTTGTAATTTGGTTTGGGAAAAGCCTGGTATTTTGCCTAGTATAATGTAGTAAATCTGTGCTGTAAAGGTCAGTGCAGTTGGGCTCAGTTACTGTGATGTCTGACTGAGAGAGACAGTCCATGCTCGCGAGGGGAAATTGCATTTAAAAGTTCCTTTCAGATGGCTTTGTCAGCTTTAAATTCTGTAATTTCTGGCAGTGTTTTAAATTGGAAAAGATTAGAGTAATTAAAGGGAAAACGGCACAAATCATCCTGGGCTGCAAAACTCAACCACGCGTGCTCTATTAAATACAGCCAGTCGACACATTCACAGTTCTACTCATTCACAAACAGCTAACTGGAACAACAACAACAAAAAAAAAAAATAGATCATCTAGCATAAAGCTTTAAACTTGTCTTCAAAACATCTTTCAGATACACCAAACAAAGGGGAACTCCCTGATGCTTGGCCTCATGAGCAGGCTAGTTTGCAGTACACTGGCTGATACCACACTGAACAGTTACTATAGACCAGGGATGGCAGACATGCTGCCCACAGACCAGAACTGGTCTACCAGAGAGTCCAGTCTGACCCCCAAGATGGCTTTGGCAAATGTGCAAGTTTGAAAAAATATAGGGCTTTTTTCACTGTTTAGAATATAATTTTATGGTTTTTACACAGTGATGATAGGACATTTTCTGCAAATTCACAAATCTTGTTCTAAGTACAGGATAGTATGTCTTCCATAGTGTAGTGATTTACACATTCACCTCACATGCTAAAAGGTACATGATTTACAATAGTACCAGTTCCACACGTGGATAAAGGAGAGGGTTTCATCAGGAATGTCATCTGGTGTAAAAGCTGTGAAGGGGGAAAAGAAGAGAACCCCAAAGTACCTTTTTTAATTATAGGATAAAGTTTTGTATTTCTTACAGTGTAATCCAATGAGCCATGCTGACGGGTTTCTTTGATGTACTACAGCATCAGTTCTTTATAATGTGGAAAACCTGAGATGTGGTGTTAAAATTGCACTTGTTTTTCCTCAGACATCTCAGGGAGTTAAATTTCTTTACAATGAAAATAAGGGAAATAATTTGGAAGTGTTTTGATAGGTTATCAGGCAATAGCTTTGCTGGTCCAGCCCAGTTGAGATGAAACTGAGCTGAATGCGGATCACTATGTAAATTAAGTTTGACACCCCTGCCGTAGGGCTTTTATTACTTCTAGACGACTCCTGCCTGCTCACGGCGTGCTGTAATAAGACAAAGTGTCAGCTTGGCTTTTTAAAGGGGATCTCTCCTGCTCATTTCCAGCTCAGTGTTTACATTCTTGAACTTTTGAAGAGTAGCCTTGCAGGATTCCCGTTTAGAATAATCCTTGTTGATCTTGTGGTGGGCTTTGGTGCAGCCACTCATCCACCATTTGAAACAAGCGGTCAGCAAATGTGTCTCCCTCCCTTTGCCTCTTGCAAGCAGAAGGTTTGAACAGCAGGTAGACAGGGTTCCTGCGTGCCTGACATGACCGTACTAGAGGTATCCTCTCTCTGACAACATGCAGATCCAAGAGTGGAAAAAAGAGTTTTAACCTGTGCATTGAGTGCAGTGGAAATCCAGAGCATTTGATTCAAGAGGATTACTTCTACATAAGTTGACCTAACTGTTTGAAACTTTGGCCATGTTTAGTGTGTGTGTTTGTGTGTGATTTAAGTGACTTTGAATGTGGCATGGTTGTTGGTGCCAGATTGGCTGATCTGAGTATTTAAGAAACTGCTGATCTGCCTGGTTTTTTTTCCCCTCACAACCATCTCAAGGGTTTCCAGAGAATTATGTAGTGAAGCAATAATCAAAGCAAAGATTGGCTGTTTTAAAGAATCTAAAATATAAAACGTGTTTTGAGTTATTTCACACTTTTTTTCTTCACTGCATAATTCCATGTGTGTTCATTCATAGTTTTGATGGCTTCAGTGAGAATCTACAATGTAAATAGTCATGAAAATAAAGAAAAACCCTTAAATGAGAAGGTGTGTCCAAACTTTTGACTGGTAGTGTATATTTGAAGAATATGCTTCAGCAGCCTGTCTGTGTGTGAAACGCTGATTAGGAGTAAATGATTCCATTTTCTGACATTGAATAGCTACAGTGTTCACGGTGTTATGAGCACTTAGAACGGAGCCAGTTACTCTGGCAGTTTCTCATGTTCACAGCTTATTATAGCCACATATATTAGACATAATGAGCCACTGGGATAAGAGTAGGCTTTGGCCAGTGCTTGATCAAACAGCACGGAGTATTACACGGACAGGCCCGTCAGTACGGACCGCTTCTGGTGTTAGACGAACACACATTTAATGATATTCCCACAAACTGCCTCACTCCTGCTAATCCTTCCAGTGCTTTTCTGCGGTTACTATAGACACAAAGTTGCCCAAATGAGGAAAAACTAAGTGCTCCAGCCACAAAGAACACAGTAACAGCACCCAGAACTTTCACTACTTGTCATTTGAAGCAGTTGCCCTTCATGTGTCATTTACAGCTGCCAGCATATGAAGGTGGCTGAAGTGCCTTTATACGGAGCAGCTCAGCAGGTGTCCATGTGAAAGCTGTGTAAGAACAGAGCGAGTTCCTGTCCAAACGTTCTTATGTTGCCCTGACATTCCAGCTGGTGAGCTTGTAAAGAAAAACATGCTTAACTTGAAGCGTGCCCACCACTCAACTAAGGTAATTAACCTCGGCAGCGTTATCGTTGCCCTAAACCGGAGCATTTGTTTCTGTCAGTGAGTTGCATGTGCACATTCTTTGTTTTGTGCTCACACAGTTAACCTTTGATCAACACATGACCAAGCAGATTGGTGACAAATTAATGCAGATGTTTCCACTCAGGTGCACTGCACGGTAAAAATGAGCAGTGAAGCTCAGCAGCCCATGATTCTGAGTTTGTACCAAGATGGCAAAGGCAGCTCTGTACATTGATTTAATTTAAAGAAAAACGGACGACTGTCCCTCTTTGGTCTGACCTCTCTGCAGGCAGCTCCCCCGCGGCTGCTCCTCATCATCAAGAAGTGTGGGTTACCGCAGCACACTGTGAGAAAGCAAGTTATAAAAGAGAATGTGGTTGAATGTGTAGAGTAATATGAGAAATATTTTCAGCTGAGCACAGTGTGAAGTGGAACAAAAAAACTGTGGGAGATTGATTTTTTTATTCCGGCAATGAACAAGGTGTGGCAGAGCAGGGTTGTGTGTCTTTCTTAAAACACGAGTGACGGCACATTATGTATTGAATCCTTTGTAACAATATTGTGATAGGTCATTTTTCTTACATGATTCTCGGGTGTTTTTATTAGCTGAGCTTCTCCTCTTGTTCTCACAGTGCTCATGTTTGGCTGTTGTGACCAGGCAGGATACTTCCCTCCAGTAAGCCTCAAGTGTTGAGTGTGCAGCAGCTCAGTCCCAGTAGGTACCATTATTCTGAGCTTTTTCTCATTTTAATGAGGGATATAATTTTATTGTTGGCATCATTTACTGTGTTGCTTCTTGAGCATTTCAAAATGTTGTGATTATGTTTTTGTCCGTCTGGCCGTGTGTGTAAAGTGGGAATGTACTTATGACAGGGTGTGCATTTGCTGCTATGCATACTATCAAATTCACAGTCACAGCATTCAGTAACCCTCTAAATCTAGATGTACCTACTTGAATACAAAATGATAAAATGTGTCTATTAAATGGAGATCAAAACAAACAAATTTCTGTGTTGCTTTAGTGCGGTAATATTAATTATGGCCTTAATTTAGATAGACTGTGCTTTGTTAATTGATCTTTTAGCCTTTTTGATAGTGTCCTTTCTTAAAGATTTTGGAAAGCCTGGCTGCATGTGCTAGGCTGCAGTTTAATGATTTTTTTTTTTTTAGTTGGGCTATTAATACAATTTATCCACACATTCTGCTTAGGAAATTGGTCCAGTTAAAGGTTAATCCTTTTTTTAATTAAGTGGTATCATTCTTTTTAATCAAAAAGGCCACGGCAAGTAAAATTTAATTCAACCCTTTCTGACATAAGGATAAGTAGTATATGAACACCCCCCACCCCCAAGGATGCATTAGTTCACCTTTTTTGTTTTCATTGTATACAAATGACTGTCAGTACCTGCGCCAACCAATAGGCTGTGAAATTTTCTGACGATTCTGTCGTTCATAGTGTAGTGGTTTACACATTTGCCTTACAAGCGAAAGGTCCCATTTCCAGGTAGGGTCACAAGCCCCTCTCACCTTGGAGGGTTACGTCAGAAGGGGCATCCAGCGTAAACCCATAATCATTAAAATGACCGCTTGGGAAGAATACAAGGGAGCAGCTGGAGGTACTGTCATTCTTAGTTTACTCAAGGGTGACTCTGACTTTTCTGACATGCAGACTTTGAACACCCCACAAGAGATGCAGGTTTGGAGATACTCTGACCCAGTCATCTAAACATCACAATTTGGCCCTTGTCGGACGCAGTCAAATCCTTACACTTGCCCATTTTTCCCTGCTTCTAACACATCAACTTTGAGGGCGATCTGTCAACTTGTCGCCTAATGTATCCCACCCACTAACATGTGTCATGATGAAGAGAGATTCAGTATTATTCACTTCACCTGTCAGTAGTCATAATGTTATGCCTGATCGGTGCACATGACCATGACATCAGACTGGTCATTTCATACAAATGCTAAGGGGTCCACATTCATTGTACCCTTACTTGGCACACATGTGGAGAGTCTTCATGTGAGACTCCATCAGTCTTTGTTTTCTCCAGAGGCTCTGAGGTTTTAGTAGTAATTCACTCCAGTAATGTTATGTTAAGTTTTTAGAGCTGCTGTGGAGTCCATCTTGTGGTATGGCATCACCAGCTGGTTTGGAAACCTAACAGTCAAGTCTGAAGCTCAAATTTTTAGTGATGACTATTGTAAATTTCTTGTGCAGAGTTGAATAGTAAATAGACTTCAAAAATGAAAACTCCATTGCAGCATTAACTCCTTTTATTATAACTACCAACAGGAGGCAAAAACATTCTCAGCATACATGTACCAATGTCTACACTACACACACACGCACACACACACACACACATGCAAGAAAAACTACGCCCAGACATGTTGCACCCCAGAACATTGTCTAAATTACCACTAGGAGGTTGTTGAATACTGCTTTCATAACAGTGACTTCATGTTTAAGCTTGTTAAACAGGTGGTTTGATGAAGGACTCATACAAGCTCCCGGTTACAATAACGAGTGCTGCCAGGCTGTCGTAGAGCCAGCACAGAGAGACAGATAACCATTCACCCTCACAATTCCACCTTCAATAAATTTAGAATTGCCAGGTAACCTAACCCCTTTTCATGTCTTTGGACTGCGGGAGGAAGCTAGAGCACCCGGAGAGAACCCACGCAAGCACGGGGAGAACGTGCAAACGCCACACTGAAGGGCCTAAGCTGGCCCGTGGCTAGATTCTAACCCAGTCCCTCTTACTGTGAGGCGATAGTGCTAACCACTGCACCACCATGCTGCCAGTATTCACTAAAGATTATTTATTTAAGGTCTTTCATTCACCAGTGTTAAAACACCAGGGGTGACAGTGGTAAAACCACTCAGTTCAAGGCACCATAACAGAACTTCACTAACCAGTGGGTAAAGTCATGGTAGCTATATCCAACTTTTATACTCTGACTCGCAGAGAGACTGAAGGAATGCTGTTTCCCTGTGTTTGGCAGAAAGATTAAAAGGTTTATGGAAGAGGTCAGAGAGCCACGTGAGAAGATTATTTCACAAGAAATACCAGTAGAAACGAAAGCTACTACCTTTCAACTGCTCCCTTGTATTCTTAACCAAGGGGACGCCACAGCAGATTAATCCGCATTGGTAATTTGGCAGAGGTTTTACGCTGGATGCCCTTCCTGACGCAACCCTCCATGGTGAGAGGGGCTTGTGTCCCCACCTGGAAACGAACCAGGGACCTTTCGCTTCAAAGGCGAATGCGCAAACCACTATGCTACCGGGGACACTACTTCAGACACTTCCTCTTCTTGTAAATTTTATTGGTGGTTGGCAAACAACAAAATAGTGCATTACCGCTACCCACTAGTATCCCGTCCACCTGTGTCATCCTTGCGCAGAGCCCACGACCCTGACGTCATCAGCCAAGGCTGCGAGCCCCATCTCTCTCACCAATCGTCCTCTCGCTGACATTTTCTTCTTCTTCTTGTAAATTTTATTGCTACTTCAGACGCTTTCCTCTACTTAAGCAAATATGTATTGGCTGATGAAGCACATGCTTTTGCTGTGGTGTTCATCCAATAACTCTTTGTTACTGAACTGACAAGACATCCCTTCAGCGTTTTTCATAGTGCGGCCTGTTGCCTCAGTATATTTCTGAGCTGCTGCCACTGCTTTCTTCTGCTTTTTCAGAGAATTTAACCTGACATCTTTCCCTCCTTATTTTCTCCAGCTCTCAGCAAGCCTCCCTATGGGTGAAGCTCTCTTTTTGATGTTGTAATCTCAGCCTTACTGCTTCCAAAGGCCTTCACTCCCCCAGCCCCACTACATCTCCTGTCAACATGGGGGAGGTGGTACAGATGCACTTCACCACAGTGGACTACGTCATCTTCGCCTTGCTGCTGGTGGCCTCAGCTGGCATCGGCCTCTTTTATGCCTTCTCTGGAGGGCGCCAGCGTACGACACAGGTAGAGCTTTGGTATTGGACACAACTGAAGTGTTTGCCATGGCAAAGCATCTGTCCCTCTGTCCATCCACAATTCACAAGAATCGCTTTTCCTTCTACAGAATTAGTCAGATTTTTAGAAAAACTTGCACTTGATGATCGCCTAATGGGGCTTCAACCAAACTGTGCTCAAGGTCATAGTCGTATTTGTGATTTTAATTACACTTTTCCATTTTCACAAGATTCGCTACTCCTGAGAGTACTGGTCTGGATTGTAATGTTCATCAAATGAATGTTTGTATGTGCCCCTCTGCAATCTGTACACAAATGCTGTCATTAAGTTTATTTATGGCATGATAATTTCTAAAGTTAGGGCTGATCAAGAACTAGGGCTGTTGTCCTGGGTATGACAGTTTGTGAGCCTCTTTGATTTCTCAGTGGATATTAATTCTCACTAGGTTTCACATTTTTTAAAAGTTGAAAGAACATGGGGCAAATTTAATTGTTTGTTTGATCATTTCTGGCACCCGTGCTGTTTGCCACAGGAGTTCCTGATGGCCGACCGCTCCATGAGCTGCCTACCCGTGTCTCTCTCCTTGCTGGCCACGTTTCAGTCAGCTGTTGCCATCCTGGGCGCTCCATCTGAGGTGTACACGTTTGGGACACAGTATTGGTTCCTGGGGTGCTCCTATTTCCTGGGTCTTCTCATCCCAGCTCATGTATTCATACCAGTTTTCTACAGACTGCGGCTATCCAGTGCCTATGAGGTATTCATAAATACATCTGACACACAGCTTTCTTTCCCTCTTTTTTCCCCCCTCCCTTTATCAGTATACATGCTTGCATCAGGTTTATCTGTTTGTGCTGTCATTGTTTTGCTTTGTCATTGTTATAATTCCTTCTCCTAAGTACTTATCTCACATGCATAATAAATTAGTGAATTTCCCCACAGCAAACACTTATAGTTTGGCTTGTCTTTATCTCTGCCGGATTAATGTCTTGTTAATGTATTCTTTAAAAATGATTATTAAATGTATTCTCCTCTGTCTTCTGTCTGTATTTTTTTTCTGTTTTGCACTCTTGTCAACACATTTTCTCCTATCTTTATCTTTCTCAAGTATGATCTCAGAGCTTAACATTCTTATCTATCTTATCTGTCTTGTCCCTGACATGTTAACATCAGAGAAGCAAATGTTCTCACCTCAAGAATAAACATCTTTATTCATCTAAACTCAGACCCGCTGTTCCTCTACTGAGGTTCTTGGTCATTTGCCAAAGATCAACTAAAGTAATGTCTTTCTAAGGACGTCTAACTTGAAGAGCTGACCTAAACAGTCAGTTCTGATCCTTCAAATAAAAATGCTCTATGCTGACTGCAGATTACAGGATGTCTCTGAGATGATATCTGGTGAGATTTTTGATTTTGCTCTTTTTTGTTTTCTTTTACATTCTCTCCTTGACAGTATCTGGAACTTCGCTTTAACAAGACGGTTCGCATATGTGGGACTGTGACCTTCATCTTTCAAATGGTATCTTTGTTTCCTACTGCATGTATTTTGAATACATATTTTTCCTTATGTCAACATAATAAATTTCACGGCTACGCTGTAGAGACAAAAATATTGAGTCACTTACACATTACACCTACAGGAGCCTTTATGACATCCCATTCTAATACTTGATGGGATGTGATGGGATCATGTTTGTGTTGGTTTGCTTCAGTGTTTGCCTAGTTGTTTGCCAGCAAGGATGTGCTTGTGTGCAGTCCTCTAAAAAGCCAACTATGCATAGCTCGACGTGAGTGACGCTGTGCGTAGATTGAATGCTGATTGGTTGAGAAGTAGACAGGGACAGAAAGGGCGTGAAAGTGGAATTCCCAGTGTAAGGAAGTAGAAAAGCATGAAAAGCACAGCAGCTGCAGTAGACTGCAGTGGGGTACAGTCTTGCTAGAACAGGTAAAAAGGCCTTCCCCAAGCTGTTTCCACAACATTGGAAGCATAGAATTTTCCAAAATGTCTTGGTAAGCTGAAGCATTAGGAGTTCCCTTTACTGGAACTAAGGGGCCCAGGTAAACCTCAGAAACACAACCCCATAGCATTATCCCTCCTCCACCAAACTTTATGGTTGCAGTCAAACAGGTAATGTTCCCCTGGCATTCATTCACCAGGCATAATTCATCACGCCACAGAACATGTATCCAATGTTCCAAAGTCCAGTGGCGGCATGTTTTACACCACTCCATCTGCCACTTGGTATTGTCCTTGGTTAATATAAGGCTTGCATGAAACTGCTTGGCCATCAAAGCACATGTTGTGAAGCTCCTGGCATGCAGTTTTTGTGCTGGTGGTAATGCCAGAGAAGGTTTGGAACAGTTACTGAATCAGCAGTGTTGGCAGTTTTCACACACTATGCGCCTCAGCACTCAGCAACCCCACTCAGTTAGCCACTTGGTGACTGAGTCGCTGTGGTTCCTAGATGCTTCCACTTTGCAATGATACTACTGACAGTTGATTGTGGAATATCTTGGGAGTTCGAAATTTAATAAACTAACTTGTTGCAACATGGTATCTTATTACCGTACCACACTCGCGCTCAGTGAGCTCTTTAGAATGGCCCTTTTTTTTCCACGAATGTATGTAAAGGCAGACTGCATGGCTGGTTGCTTGGTTTTCTACACCTGTGGCAATGAGACTGAACGAAACCCCTGAATTCCGGTGTTAAAAGACTTCATACAAATGGTCCGCTAATTAGTTACTTAAGCTTACTTATAAGTCATGACAAAAAATAAATTTAAAACCTCAACAACCAGTTTAGCTCAGTGTGAGAGTCTTTACTGCATACAGCTTTTGCTCTTGTTCAGTGTGAGTGAGGGAATTCAGCCTTACTGCTCATTTTAAACTGACATTTAACCTTTTCAAAACTTATGTGCATTTCCATCACAAATTTATTCTTTAAGTTATTTTAAAGTCAATTCTAAAAAGTTTCTTATACTTGTGGCCACTCAGCAGTAAGAAATCCGTCTATAGTCACGTTTTGACTTACACATGACTGGTTATTTACATGTAAATCAAGAAAATGACCCATGAACTCAATTATTGGCAGTTATATCAGCCTGACTGAAACCTTGGCCCTGAAAACATGTCACATTGACCCCTGTAAAGTTTCTATTATGGGTTGAGTGGTTTCCTTTATGGGGTTACCAGCATCTTTATTTTCATAGTGAGATCATTAACAGAGATTGTCAGGTTCAGAATTGCCTTACGGTCTTCGGTTTTCCAAATAAACAAACACAAAGATAATTTGTCAAGCTTAGTTGTGTAATAGGCATGGGTAATGATTGATGGTGCTTTATTCAAATACTTTTTTGCATTTTCTTCGGAAAATGCTCAACATAAATGCGCACATACATTTATGGTATTGGAGCACCATAGGTTCTCTTCTAAATGATAACCCAGCTTGATGATGCTATCAGCTATAGTCTATTTAAAGAGTTTCGTGAGTGTATAATGAGTCAGCTAGCTCCAAAACATTGTCACTGAACTTATTTCCATTTCTGTGAGTCTTCCTTTTCTACACTGTTGTTCTTTACCTCTGCAGGTCATTTATATGGGGGTAGTCCTGTATGCTCCAGCACTGGCACTCAACGCAGGTTTGTTTAACACAGCTTATGCCATAGTAAAGATAGTCATTTTACATTTGAAACCTAGTAGATTGGACAGTTATAGATGATCTGGAATGACCCATGATCTGAAGGTACCTGCAGAAAAATACTGTTCTCCTAGAAGGTTGGGTAACCTGCTTTGTGGTGTTTGGTAATGTCCCCCCCCCCCCCCCATTCTCTTCACCTGCAGTGACGGGGTTTGACCTGTGGGGGGCAGTGCTGGCCATGGGATTGGTGTGCACTGTCTACACTGCTCTGGTAAGCCTCTAAATCCTCAAAAGTTCATCAGTAAAACTGTCACAAAATAAACTCAGTATATTTGTTTTTCAGCAAAAGCCTGATGATGAATCAAAGTTAAAGATGGTTCTGTATATAGTTTACAACAAATCAAAACTAAATAAGGTAGTGAAACAACAGAAAGATTATTATACTTAGGGAGTTGAGGTGAGATCATTTGTAACGTTGATCATTATGGACTTAAAAGTGAATATATTGCTGTGCTCTTGTCTCCCAGGGGGGGTTGAAGGCAGTGATCTGGACCGACGTGTTCCAGACGGTGGTTATGTTTGCGGGCCAGTTGGCGGTCATTGTGGTGGGGGCCGGTCAGGCAGGAGGAATAGCAGAGGTCTGGAGAAAAGCCATCAACGGCAGTCGCATTGCTGGACTAGAGTAAGTAGTTTGCATATTTGAAACACGAGTAACTTATAGTTAATATAAAAAAAAGATCTGGTGCTACCAATTACCTTCGAAAATGACCCATAATTAGTTAATTAAGGTCCAATATAACACTACGTTCCCACTGCAGACAATTCCAATTTTTTCTGAGATTCTTTTTTTTTTTTTGGCGTGGTCATTCACATAATTTAAATGCGACCGCCATCACACTCTAGGGCAGCACACTGTGTTTTCAAAAGTAAATATGGATGTTACACATGCCAGCGTATGAGTAAAACTTCACTTTCTTTCCACTGACTAGCTTCATCAACACTGTCTGCCATGTTTGTTTTGTGCTTTGTTGACATTTGATCTTGCTGCGTCTCGCCGCCTCTGACGCAGAATTTTGTCGCCTGTCTCACATCAGTGAGGTAAAAGTCGGATGAAATGCGACATGACCCTTCAGATAGAAGTCGTTTTGAAAAGTATCCGATTTAGGACCACATGTTGAAGTGGCCTGAATCCGGTTTGAAAAAATCAAATGTGTGCTGTTCAGACTGTCATAGACGAATCAGATTTTGGGTTTACATATGGGCAAAAAAAAAAAAAATCAGATTTGGGGCACTTTTGCCTGCAGTGGGAACATAGTGTAAGTGTCACATGATCTAAGTAAATATACACCTGCTCTGAAGAGCCCCAGAGCCTGCAACACGGCTAATCGAGGGGTACTGCCAAGCAAGCCACGCCATGAAGACCAAGAAGGTCAGGGACAAAGTTGTGGAGAAGTACAAATCGTGGTTGGCTTATTTAAAAAAAAAAAAAAAAAAAAAAAAAAAAAAACCAAAAAACAAAAAAAAAAAAAAAAAAAAAAAAAAATACCTGAAACTTTGAAAATCCTACGGAGCACCATTAAATTAATCATCACAAAATGGAAAGAATACAGTACCACAACAAACCTGCCTAAAGAGGACCGTCCACCAAAACTCAGAGACCAGGCAAGGAGGGCATTAATCAGAGGGGCAACAAAGAGAGGTAAAAGGTAACCTTGAAAGAACTGGAAAGCTCCACAGCAGAAACTATTATCTGTCCATAGGACCACTATAGGCTGTTCACTCCACACAGCTGGGCTTTATGGAAGAGCGGCCAAAAAAAAAGCCATTGCTTACAGAAAACTTTAAGAAAGCACATTTAGAGTTCATCAAAAGGCATGTGGGAGACTCCCCAAACATGTGAAAGAAGGTCCTCTGGTTAGATGAGGCTAAAATTGAACTCTTTGGCCATCAACGAAAATGCTATATCTGGCACCAACCAAACATTTCTCATCATCCCATACTGGTTCATTATACAACCCCAAATCAGAAGAAGTTGGGTCAGTATGGAAAATGCAAATAAAGAAAAAGTGGTGATTTCTAAATTTACTTTGACTTGTATTTCATTGCAGACAATACGACAGCACATTTAATGTGTTCCTCATGAATTTTATTGGGGTTTTTTTTTCCCCAAAATAAACACGTATTCCAATTTTGGTTCTTGCAACACATTAAAAAAAAAAAAGTTGGAACAGTAAAGCATTTACCACTTCGTAACGTTGCCATTCCTTTTCACAACACTTAAAAGACGTTTAGGGACTGAAGACACCAAGTGATGAAGTGTTTCAGGTGTAATTTTGTCCCATTCTTCCTGCAAACAAGTCTTAAGGTGGGCAACAGTACAGGGTCTTTGTTGTCGCATTTTACGCTTCAAAATGCTCCACACATTCTCTATTGGTCAGGACTGCAGGCAGGCCAGTCAAGTACCTGTACCCTCTTCCTCCACAGCCAGGACTTTGTAATGTGTGCAGAATGTGGTTTTGCATTGTCTTGTTGAAATATGCATGGGCGTCCCTGGAAAAGATGTCTTTTTGAC
>VUQH01008470.1:3387-13722 GCA_015106775.1 Etroplus canarensis
CTTTTTTTAAAAAAAAAAAAAAAAAAAAAAAAAAAAAAGGGAATTACAAGGTATACAAACTCAATCCATCATAACTGAGAAAACAAGACAATTTTCAAATATGGGTATATTGTAAATTTTATTGGAAAACAAAAATATACAACTTGGAATGGATTATTTGAGGCATGACCAGAGGCCATTAAAAAAAAAAAAATAAAAAGGAAAAAGTAAAAGTAGTGAGTAAAACATTAAAAAGCATGGTAAGTTTAGTCATTTCTGGTATATAGAACAGCAGATACAAAAAGAGTTTGTACGAGTACCTAGGAGATACACCCGTGTCATTTTTTTGCAGTAGTGCAATGCTGAGATTTCCATATATACTTTGTCCGTAGTCCATGCAGAGTTTTAACTCCTCTACATCGTTTCCATGCCAACAGTGTTGCCAAGTGACAACCAGCTGACAGGTTTCCAATGTCGCCATGCGTGGAGGGGGCCCCGAGCACACAAGACAGGAAGATTCGAAGTTCTCCAGCTCCCAGGGGCCTCCACGGCATCTGGTTATATGACCATTCTGCCACTCCAAAACACCATGACAGCAAAAGAAAGGGACATGGGGACAACAGCCTATGCAGTTTACATGCAGTTCCTTTGGACAGCAGAAGGGGCAGGGACGAATGGGGGCTATTAAGATTTTACAGATAAATTACACAAAGAAAAAGGCAAATTATTTATATACGAAATCTGTACAAGGCCTTCACTTCGCCGTCATCATTTGTACGAACTCTGTGAGGAGGAGGGAGAAAAAGGTTCTACTCAGAGTGTGTTCAATAAGTGAAGCAAACTGATTTAAAAACATTAAAGAACATCTACCAACCTTCATAGTTGACCTGCCCATCTCCATCAATGTCTGCTTCTCTGATCATTTCGTCCACTTCTTCATCAGTCAGCTTTTCTCCGAGGTTTGTCATCACATGGCGCAGTTCAGCAGCACTGATGTAGCCATTCCCATCCTGAGAAATCAGGTCAGCTGATGAGTACTTTATAAACTGCTGTATTTACGTATGTGCTGGGAGCTGCAAGGAGCATTTACCTTGTCAAAGACACGGAATGCTTCTCTGATCTCCTCCTCGCTGTCTGTGTCCTTCATCTTCCTGGCCATCATGGTCAGGAACTCTGGGAAGTCTATCGTGCCATTTCCTGAAGATGAAAAGTTTGTAAAAAAAAAAAATTAGGTACTGACATCCAACATAGTGATGTGAGAGCAGCTGGCAGCTTTTGAGCTTTGTTCTCACCATCAGCATCCACTTCATTGATCATGTCCTGCAGCTCTGCCTCTGTGGGATTTTGGCCCAGAGAGCGCATGACTGTGCCCAGCTCTTTAGTGGTGATGGTGCCATCTCCATCCTTGTCAAAGAGCGAAAAGGCCTCCTTGAACTCTGGTTGCAACAAAGACAGAGTGGACTTTTTTTAAAGTAAGTGTCACTTATAGCTTGATATCCAAAAACTGACAAGACCGTATAAGAGTGAAACAAGCACCACTATAGAACAAACTTCATTTTATCCTGAAGTGTCACAGCCAAAGCCTGAACAAGCCCAAGATTCAAAATGTTATTGCATCACTCATGTTTGAGCTATAAACCAATTGTGGTGTACCTACAGGGCTCTGTTTTGAGTCTCAACTCAAGCTGTTTCTGGCTAAACAAGAACAGCAACGCCAAGGCCGAGCGGTGGCAGAGTCAGTCTACAAGTGCAACAAATGACAGCCCTGTGCTGCTTTGCTGGGGCCTTGAGGGATGACGAACAATGACACACTCATCAAGTGTGATGAGGCCAATGGGTGATGTGTAGTGGCATGCAGCAGCTTGTCAGTGTCAGAAAAGCTAAGAACCTGCCCTGCTATTTGCAGGGTCAACCACACAGGGCAACACCCTTTTTTGTTCTGATAAAAGGCTGTTGTGTGCATCAAGAAATATCAAAAGGGAGGGGTCTGCTAGTCGCCAGGCCACTGAAACGCCTCATTACTGCAGTCACTTTCATTGCAATTGTACAAACTGACACTAAAAACTGGCTCATGACAGTAAAACATCAATCTGAGGTTTCCCCTACTACCAGAAGCAAATACCACAAATTACCACTTAAATACGATCAGCGCAAAACTTGGCAACAAAGCAGATTCAAATCAAGCAGGAAACTGAGGAAACCACTACATTTGTAACACTTTCAACAAGCTGCCTGCATCCCTTGGGTAGCAATACTTAACCACTTCTGCATTAGTGACATTACATCTTTGTAGCATACAAGTATACCAAGCTCATTTTATTACTGCAATTGTTCTTGTAGCATTCCACCTGAAGAGCACACACCCAAGGGCAAAGGGCGCGTCATAGGCAAGCATGTAAAAAGGTGAGCGCCAACACCTCGGCAGCACACAGCTCTTCCAGATTACATCATTTATTACACGGCAACCATGAAAATGCAAAGTTTTCCGTGAGGGAGTCCTTGAAGCGCTCCGGAGCCAGCGAGCAACAGCGGTTTCTTTCATTCCGATTTTATGACCGGCAGGCTGCCCTGTGGAACGCCTTAAAAGGCAAAAGTATAAATCCACTGCAATGGGATGCAAGGATCCGTAAGGCAGGCCACTCGCAGGTTATGAGGAAAGCAGAAGATCAATACGGCCGTTTCTTACCAGCAATCTGCTCTTCTGTAAGCTGATCAGCCTGAAACATAAGAAAACAGCTTTTAGTATGCCAGATAAGAAATATATGTTGGATTGTGCAGCTTTAAAATCACTAATTGCAGTTTATGAGGGGCACAGACACCCATTTGCAAACACATGTCTGTAGCCAGTGGGGGGAAAAAAAAAACTACGCATAACAGGCATTTTTTCCTCATGTTTGGAACAAACGCGGGAAACGTTTGAGCAACCTCAACCTCGCTGTAGACAATGAATGACTTACAATTTGGCGGTAAGTGCTAGCTAGGAAGCGCTGTGCTCTGCTAGCTGCCGCTGCATGCCGGTTCGCGCACTCGTAGACAAACCTACACAAGTTCAGCAGTGACTGACTGACACAGGAACCGCCACAAGCAACGCAGCCTGTCGGCTAACAGCAACGTTACTTTTCGGTCTGAGCTTATTACAAGGTGGGACGCTAGCTAGGAGCATTCAGCCACGGCAAGAGCAACGTTATTAGGCTCCTGCACCATTTCAAGTCTACCTGCGCAAACGGCCCTCAGAAGGCGGCTTTAATTCAGACCGAACTCTGGTTCTGTCTAACAAGGGAGCTTAACCTAGCAACTGTCAAACTGTCGTGCAGGTCTCAACTGACGTTACGCTTTTACTTCCGTTAATTTCGAGCGGAAAGAAAAATGACGGGTTGCGGGATTATCAGCCACTCCAGCCAGGAAATAAAAACTAGTTTAATTTCTCTTACCATTTCGACGTAGATATAACAGTCGCTTCACGACAAATCCGTAATAAACCAAAACCGAGCAGACTTCCTCAAACTGACAACCTCTATGAACACACTGAGACCGAGGCAACTGGACTCGCCTTTAAGCTATTCAAAACCCCGCCTCTTTTCAATATCAATCCGCCAACTTCCCCTTTCTTCAGTTTCCAGATTCATTCAAAAAAAGAGTTTCTCGAAATGAGGACCCAGGCGATAAAAACGAGAAGCAACCGCAACGCCCGTGTGAGACGGCCGGGAAAGTTTAGGCCTTGAAATTTCAAATCAAATCGCGTATACCTTGTGGTCTACAGAAGAGCGGATGAATACTTTCTGCTACTGCGTGATGGGGCAGAAGACGTAGCCGAAAGAAATCGCGCTCTCTGATTGGCGCGTTTGTACCTGCAATGCGTCACTCCCAGGGTCTGCGCTGCCGCTGCATCTTGTCCGTAGACATCCCAGTCAGCGCCACAGGCAGCACAAGCTTGTTGCACATATATACACGTATGGGCATCATCTTTACAGACGCCCTGTATCATAGTTTTCATAAGTAATTAGCTACTAGCAGCGAAGTCTGTTACTTGTAACCGTGCTGGCACTGACCCACTTTGTGCTTCCATCTATTGTACTGCTGCAGTTTCCTAATTTCTGATTGCACTGCTTATGTTTTATTAGCATGGCAGGTTAACACGCACTCCTCCTGTGTTCCTCCTTTCTGCTCATCACTTTGGATAAGCCTTTGGGAAAATGTGCACGTTTAGATGTGTAATATGGGACTGGATCTGTTGCTGTCAGATGATGCTCAGATCTAAGATTGCTGCTGCTGCTGCTGGTGTGGATGGGAGTATCTGATAGCCTGATTGCTTATGCCTGACTGCTCTCCTGTCTCCCAGTGACCACCTGTCTCTGTCCTGGCCCCATGGGAGACGGGGAGAAGAAGGTGGAGAGGGGGGTGGACAGAGATGTGCCAGGAGAAGGATTTGAAGAACAACTCAAGAGAATGTACTAGAATCTCCAATGTCCCTAAACAACCTCAGCCCCCTGCCTTCCTCCCAGTTCTTATTATTAGACACGGATGTCACACTTTGTGAAAAGCTCACTTACGTGAAAGAAATGACGACCCAAAGTGGTTCCCGCTTCCATCTGCTCTGTGTGCAGAGGTGCTGCTGCCCGTGCAGCCTCAGAATCAGCCCCCTAACTCATCTGGACTATATTGGATTCCTTTCATTTATGTCTGTTTTTTCTGCTATGAGGTTTTGTCACCGGTGCAAATTATGCAATGTCAGAGGTGACAGCACAAAAGCCTAAATCTGTCACAAGAGCCAGATAAGCTCATGCATGTGTGAACCACTGTATGCGGAGGTGTATGAAGTCACCTTTTGTCTCTCAGGAAAGACTTGGCAAACAGTAAAATGTCAACTTTGGTACATTTAACTGTATTTCTATTGTTATTCACACATTATTATGGAACATCGATGGGAAATTGCCCCAGTAAAACCTCTTCCGATACAATGGTACACTGAAGGGCCATAAATATTTCAAAATTAGAATTGCTTTCTATTTAGGCCTGCTGCCCAGTTTCTACTGGCGCACCTTATCCAGCATGAAGAATCAGCTCATTGACTGGTTGATGGCATGCCCTTTGACAATCCCCAGGTCTCAGAGGACATGCTGCGGGTCAAAGGTACATGTAGGTTGGACGTTAATAAGTATAGGGCATACTGGAGAAGTTACTTAATGGTCTGTAAAACCTGATACCAATCTCCACGATGCAAGTCATGGAAGCCTCAACGTGAATGGGGCTCTATACTGAATTTGTTGGAGTGTTTTGACATTGTGGATGTTAAGTATTATGTTAACTCTGGGGTATTATATGCTCAAACCACTGCAGGCCACTAGCACCCTTGCAATTATGTCTCCCTTGCTCGTATTATCTCTGTGAATATGTAACTACCTCGCATAATGCTTCTTTATCAGACGCTGCCCAACCTAGAAGATTTTTATGATACAGCAGCTTTCATTTCTGTACCGCAGGGGGTCAAAGTTCACTTTCGTTCAGCAGAGGCAAGTCTCAAGTCAGCCCTCCATCCTCATTAATATGTCACCTCCCCCTGGCGCGTTAATGCTGCCTCCCACTGATAGCAGTTAGCATCCTTCCCTTCGCAGAGCAACCTTCCATGTGGGTCACTTCAATTTTTTGGCAGTGGGGGCGGGCTGGCATGCTCGGCACGTGAGGTACAGTACGTGGTGGTATTGCACAATCATGCTCTAAAATAAAGCAGCTTTCAAGCAAGCCTGAGCAGCATGTGAGGACTTTGAGGGAAGCAGTGCAGGCGACAAACAGGAGAAGATGTTCACCTGTGTAACCTAAAGACGTGGACGCCATGTTTAATGAATGAGGATTTGCAATGCACCTGCTGATTCTGTGCCAAGTGAGAGGATCGCCTTTCATGGGACAGAATGGCTGATGTTTGTCCGTCAAGCTGGTAGTGAAAGAGTTCTGCATTGTCTAAGCGTTCACATGCCGAACTGCACCTGTTTGCTTTGGAGTGTGTGTTTGAACATCTGAGTGTAATTGTGTGTGTATACATGTGGGGATGATCCAACAGCTGGTGAAAGGGTGTGTTTATGATGCATGGATTTTGTTTTTTGTTTTTTGTTTTTTTTACATGTGACAAATTAAAGAAAAAACTAAAAAAAAGTGTCTCAATGTCAGAGTCAGAGCAGCTGCATTCCACCTCAGCATGAATTCTCGTCGTCTGTGGAAGTCTTCTCGAGGGAGCACCGTTCTTCCAAAAGCCATCAACTGTTTTGGTGTTCTGGGTTGAGATTTGGTCATTGTGAGGGTCATGGCATAGGATTCCTCTTGCCCCATCGATGGGGGCTTCATCACCCTGGAAGGGGACACTCCCATCAAAATAAATGTAATCTCTCAGAAGAGCTACCTATTGATTTGCAGATACCCTTTCCTCTCAGGGTTAAAGTGCAGCCCATTTCAATTTAATTAACTTTCAATTATATAGCACCAGTTCACAACAAAAGCCACATCAAGGTAACTCCAACAATCAGACGATCCCTTATGAACAGCACTTTGTGACGGTGGTAAGGAAGAACTCCCTTTTAACAGGAAGAAACCTTCGGCAGAACTAGGCTCAGGGAGGGGCAGCCATCTGCCTGGGGGGTTGGAGGGAAAGAGAAGAGAAAAGGAGAGCAAAGAGACAGACTATGGGAGAGAGAAGACAGCAATTGACGACATGCAGCAGTAGCAAATAAATGCATGGGGAGTGAAAAGAGGTGGGTGTGTCTGGATCCCTTGCTGTAGGCATCAAGGGTTTGGCTTTTTCCTTTAATCTATTACCTGCCTGTGCATTTGACCAGCTTCTGCGAATAATTCCTGATTACCAGTAACAGTTACTAGCACACCCTGGCCAGACATCTGGTCCAACCAATGGATGAAGCTGAAGGCCTGCTGTAAACCACTCCCAGTTAGTATAAATGGTTTTACAGCCATGCAATAAGGGCATTAGCCGTATAAGGTCCAACAACAGGCTAGCTGCTTATGAGCCAATCCCATCGGGCACTCTGGCCTACCTGTTACTGAGAAACGACTTGTTTTCCAAAATTACATCATGAGGCAGAAATGATTAATGGCTTCAAATCGGATAAGAGGATTTTGTCTGGGCGTGCTATTCCCTGCCTATTTCAATCATGTTGTGATGAAATGGATATAGTGTTAAGCATGCACTTAGTTTTCTATCCCCCCAGCGTGTTTCTGTTTGTAAGGCCTGGCACTAACTCAAGTGTCCCTGAACCTGAACATGCTAGTTGTTTTATTTGATAGGATCTGAAGGGCAAAACCACTTACTGACTGTCAAATAGAGTCACTACTGTTGATCTTTACTCGCTGGCTTTTCATTTCCCTCCTGCCCCCAACGCATACACTCTGACTCTATCTGACTCTGTCCTTCTCCCTTCCACCCTCTTTCCCTCATTGGCTTGCCTCCAGGTTGTCTGCTGCAGTCAGTGTGGAGCTGGAGTTCAAACACTGCAGCCTTCGGCAGCACATGAAACACTGTTACTTGGAACCTTCCAGACGTGTGGCACTACGAAGCTCCCATGCCAAGGTGATTTCATCCTCACCGGCTGCTTTTCTGTCACTGCTAGCTGTGCCTTTGTCTATCACAGGGGTCAGGAGCTCAACTTGTGTTTTTTTTTTTCATGCTTTCCAGAAGTTCCCCATACATGTCTTCTTTGTAGAGGTGTGGGTGTAATCAATCAATCCTGCAGAAAGTGAAGCCAGAGGAATCCACAAGCATTGCAGAGGTTACGAAGGGGCTTTTTTTTATTTACATGAGCACCTACTTTAGTGTGCAAAAGAAGTGACGGGGCAGAGAGTTTCAGCATTTCTCTCGTCCTTGACCCTTCCTGGCAGTGTGGGCCAGGTCTGTCTCTGCAGTGGCGGGGACCTGCAGGGCTGCCTTGCTCAGTCCCCCTCTCAGATGATCTCATTCTGCAGGGGGTAGCGGGCTCCACCGCATGCTGTGGCCACTTCCAGATGAAGGCTGCAGAGCAGGTGTCAGGCTGTGTGTGTGTGAAACGGTGGGAGTGCTGCTTCTGCTTAAACCTTACTCATAAACAAATGTGATTGATCTGCTTTGTGTGGAAAGCCTCAGCTGTGACCCCTGGTGGCCGGGGAAGGAATTGCAGGAAGCTGGAACACAAACAAAAAGGTGTGAAAGGAATACTAATTAGATGGAGTAGTGGAAAATAACTAAATGCATTTTATCAAGAATTTCAAATACATATAATTCTAAGATATCTGTATTTCATGAGATGATTTCCATTTAGTTCGCATTCACTTGCAAATCTATAAAGGTACAAAGACAGTGAAATACAAACTCTTCAAAGCTCCAGCTCCCTTATGAGTGCAATTACTCATTTTTTTCAAAGTACATTTTGTAGATAAAACTTTGGAGCTTTTAAATTTTTGAATGCAAGATTTGTGATGGAGTATGTGTACATTTACATAGAGTATCACTGAATACCACTTCTTTCACTCTGCCAAATGAACTCGAAAAGCAGAGTTACTTGATTGTTGTTTCAGCTTAGTGGGAGTGATTTATTGTTACAGACAGCAAAAATTAAACAATTACATGGTACCTTAGGGCTGAAAAAAATAGACATCCATCCATCCATCCATCCATCCATCCATCCATCCATCCATTTTCTTCTGCTTGTCTGGGTTCTGGTCGCGGGAGCATCAACCTGAGGAGAAATGCCCAAACCTCCCTCCCCCAGCCACCTCCTCCAGCTTACACCAAGGCATTCCTAAACTAGCCAGGAGATACTGCATAATCCCTCCAGGAAATCCTGAGTCTCCTGGGCCCCCTTCTGGTAGGACATGCCTGACAATTGGACACTTTCACCTAGGAGGTACTAGTAAGACGCCTGAACCACCTTAATCGGCTCATTTTGATGTGTAGGAGTAGCAACTCTACTGTGAGCCCCTCCTGGATGACTGAGGACTCATTTTGGTTGCTTGTATCCTCAAGTCTCATTTTTTCGTTCACTATCCAGAATTCATGGCTATAGGTGAGGGTGGGAACATACTTCAACTGGTAAACTGAAAGCTTTGCTTTTATGCTCAGCTCTCTCTTCACTACAACAGTCAGGTACAGCATCTGCATTACTGCTGACGCCACACCAATCTCCTACTCCACTCTCCCGCTGCTCACAAACAAGACCCTGGCACCCTTGAGACGCCACCCTTTTCTAGCTAAGAATTAGGTCCTCAGACTTAGTGGTGCTACTTTTCAACCCAGCCACTTCACACTCAGGTGCAAACCACCCAGTCTGAGTTGGAGATGACCACCAGATGAAGCCAAAGGAACTACATCGTCTGCAAAAGGCAGAGAGATGATCCCAAGCGGAAACCTTCCTCATTTGGCTGCGCCTGGAAATTCTGTCCATGAGTGTTATGAACAATACAATAACAAAGGGCAGCCCCGAGAGAGTCCAAGCCCCACGAGGAATAAGTGTAACTTACTGGTGCCAATGTGAACCAAGCACTCACAACATTTGTACAGGGACCAAATAGACCGTAACAACAGGCAAGTTACCACATATTTCAAAGCACCCCTCCCACAGGATGCCCCAAGGGATGCAGCCAAATTCCTTCTCTAGGTCCAGAAAAGACATGTAAACTGCTTGGGTAAACTTCCATGCACCCTCATAGACCAGCACCCAGTGTTCCATATCAGCACATAAATCACATTTTTCCTTGAACTAATTGCATTAAAGCACAGGCTCTCCTCTCCAGTACCCTCATATAGACCGTCCCAGGAAGGCTGAGGAGTGTGGTCTCCCTGAAGTTGGAGCACACACTTCAGACCTCCTTTTAAGTTGGGAGACGGGAGGATTTATACCTTAGCAACTGTTCAAGGCACAGCGGATCATCTGCCTCCATCTCACCCTATCCCTTGCATCCTCTTCCTCTCACCAACCCTCTGCATGTTCTCCTTTACTACATCCATGAACCTTCTCTGTGGTCTTCCTCTTCTCCTCCTGCCTGGTAGCTCCACCCTCAACATCCTTTGTCCAATATATCCACTATCCCTCCTCTGAACATGTCCAAACCATCTCAGCCTTGCCTCCTCGACTTTGTCTCCAAACTTCTCAACTTGCGCTGTCCCTCTGATGTACTCATTTCTAATTTTGTCCATCCTGGTCACTCCCAGGGAAATCTCAACATCTTCAATTCTGCCACCTCCAGCTCTGCCTCCTGTCTTTTTGTCAGTGCCACCGTCTCCAAACCATACATCATAGCAGGCCTCACTGCCATCTTGCAAACCTTCCCTTCCACTCTTCCTGCTATCCTTCTGTCACAAAGCACCCCTGACAGTCGTCTCCA
>VUQH01008475.1:6772-24151 GCA_015106775.1 Etroplus canarensis
AAAGGATCCAAGTATTGTACTGTTCTGAAACTATGCAGTTGTGAGTTCTTTGTAAAAATGCCTACTTAGTCATCTGACTCACCCTGACAAAAATTATAAAAGGCAGGATTATCAAAGGTGCTTCCACTGATTTAACCTACTTTGTACATCATGGTCTCAGTTCCATTTTTAAATTCAATGCATCTAGGCAAACAAGGAGGAAAGGAGGACACACAGGGATACGAAAACAAGAAAATCCACTCAGAGGAGAGAAGATGAAAGGAGAGCCCAGACTTCTTTGTCAGTGAGTCTGTTGAACACAAATCATTCCAAGCATTTGTTTATACTGGATCTGCATTTCACTCCTCCACCCCCAGTCTCTTCAATAAAACACTGCTTTATGAGTTTACGCCCATTTGTACAATTAGGATATGTTATCCTTTTTTTCTGGCATGTCACCAATGTTAATTTATGTACTTATGAATTTATTATTCAGTGATATACACATATGTGGAGATTTTTAAGGCATAATGCAATAGAAGTCATTCTTCTGAAGTCTCTACCTTGTGAGCTTTGGCAGCTCCCTTTAGTTTTTGGGCAGCTGTGATGATGGGATGGATAAGAAAACTGTATCTTGAATGCCTGACTGGACAAAAGAGCATACAGATCCCGATTAGGCCATCTGAGACTGTAAAGCCCAAATGGCCAGTGAGCTATATGGATAAATAAACCGGAGTAAAAAAAAAAAAAGTAAGCGAGAAAAAAAGATGACTGTGTATGCAAAGAGAATCTTGAAGGATATCTAATACCTCCACAATGGAAGAGATGAGAGGAAATTTTGAATATAGAAAAGCGCTCATGGGCAGATTTGCCTTTTCAATGGGCCAGGTTGGCCCAATTAGAAATATAGATGACAAAGTACACCTGTGTGTCTGTGTATGCCCTTTGTGTCTGCGCTGCTGTCATTGCTGTTTGATGTTATACTGTTTTCCTGAAAGCATGAGAAGGGTATTCATTTTTCAGGGAAGTATCATGCCATTGCAATTGTGTCTTCATATAGTTTCTATATGAGAGCACCCAAACATATCTTATCAAAGGCATATACATTTAGGTCCATAACTTTTTGGGACAATGATACATTTTTGCAATTTTGCCTCTGTACACCACCACAGTGGATTTTACATCAAAAGACAAAGATGTGACTGAAGTGTAGACTTTCAGCTTTACTTCAAAGTGTTCAACAACTTTTATACATAGTTCACCATTTTCAGAGGCCTAAATGTAATTGGGCAATTGACTGACAAGCAGTTAAATGCCCATGCGAGGTCTGTTCTCTCTTTATTTCATGACAAATTAAGCTGATAAAAGATCTGGAGTTGATTCCAAGTGCTGAACTTGTATGTGGTAGTTGTTCACTGAAACTCACAATGTGAGTTCCAAAGAGATGCTGATGTAAGTGAAGGAGGCCATTAATAGGGTAGAGAAACAGCCATAACTTGAAGAGCTGCCAAAACAAGAATCTGGAACATTCCTAAAAAAAGAATGCACTAGCCAACTCAGCAAGACAAAAAGGGCTGGAAGACAATGGAAGACAACTCAAGTGGATGATTTCAGAATTCTTTACTTGGGTAAGAAAAACCCCTTCACAACATTTAGCCTCGTCGAGAACACACTCTCAGAGGTAGGTGCATCATCCACAATAAAGATACACCTCCCTAAGTGTACAATGCCTATAAAAAGATTTCAACCCCCTTGGCTGTTTCACCCTTTTGTGGCTTTAATAAATTAAATCATTGTCAATATAATTTGGCTTTTTTGACAAGAACTTGCCAAAAACAGCTTCTGTCACATCAAAGTGAAAGCTGATTTTTGCAAACTAATGTCAATTAATTAAAATATAAATGTTTACATAAATATTTACCTCCAGCTAGTTGATTCTTGCAGTGTCACAATTAGTGAAATGGAGATCACCTGAGAGCAGCTGATGTGTGTCAAGTGACTGTAGTATAAAAACACCTATGTTTGGGAGGTCCAGTCTCTGGTTCATTAGTATTCCTGCTACAATAGCACACTCTAAGCAACAAAAAAAATCACTGAAAAGTAAAAGTCAGGCTATAAAAAGATTCTCAACTCGCTGGACATCCCACAAAGTTCAGTCAAATTCATCATTAAGAAATTAAATGAGTATAGCACTTGTCTAAATCTGCCTAGAACTGAGACGGGTGAGGGAGGCCACCAAGACACCTACAACCACTCTAAAGGAGTTAAAAGCTTTGAACTATACATACAACAACTGTTGCCTGTGTTCTTCACTAGTCAAAGCGGTATGGAAGAGTGGCAAAGAGAAAGCCACTGTTGAAAAAAATTAACATTGAGCTTTTTGGCGATCAGACTAAACACTATATTTGGCAAACATCAAACACTGCACATCACCACAAACACACCATCTCCACCGTAAAGCATGGTGATGGCAGCGTAATGCTCTGGGGATGCGTCTCAGCAGCAGGTCCTGGAAGGCTTGTAAAAGTAGAGGGGAAGATAACTGCAGGAAACTATTGCCAAATCCTGGAGGATAATCTGACTGTCTGCAAGAGGACTACAGCTTGGGAGAAGATTTATTTTCCAGCAAGACGACGACACCAAGCATGCAAAAAAGCTACACAGAAATGGTTCAAAGACAACAAGGTGAATGTTGTGGATTGGCCAAGTCAAACCCCAGATCTCAATCCAATCGAAGATTTGTGGCTGGACCTGAAAAGAGATGTTTACATCCAATCTCCAAGCAACCTGACAGAGCTTGAGCTGTTTTGCAAGGAAGAATGGAGAAAAATTGCAGTATCCAGATCTGCCAGCCTGACTGAGACATATCCAAACAGACTCAGTGCTGTGATTGTAACCAAAGGTGCATCTACTAAATACTGACCTAAAGGGGGTGAATATTTATGCAATCACTTATTTTACCTTATATATAATTTTAATTAACTATTTGCAAATGATTTCATTTATTAAAGCAATAAAAGAGGGAAACATCCAAGGGGGGTGAACACTTTTTATAGGCATTGTAAACACTTGTTTACAAGGTGCAAAAAACTGATTATACTAGAAAGCCAGATTAGATTTTGCCAGAAAACATCTAAAAGAGCCTGCCCAGTTCTGGAAAAAAAATTATTTGAACAGATGAAATCTGATGAGGGGGAGAGAATCTACGAAAAATATAAGGAACAGTTCGAGATCTGAAACAAATCACATCATCTGTTAAACATGGAAGGGGCAAGCATGACTGCCAGTGAAACTGGGTCATTGGTGTTCACTGATGTGACTGCTGATACCAGGATGAATTCTGAAGTGTACAGGGCTATACTCTCCACTCAGATTAAGACAAATGCTGAAAATCTGATCGGATGGCACTTCATAGTGCAAATTTATAATGACCCAAAACATACGGCAAAAGCAACCCCAGAGTTTCAAAAGGCAAAGAAGTGGAATATTCATCAATGGCCAAGTTAGTC
This sequence comes from Etroplus canarensis, assembly GCA_015106775.1. Classification (NCBI taxonomy): domain Eukaryota; kingdom Metazoa; phylum Chordata; class Actinopteri; order Cichliformes; family Cichlidae; genus Etroplus; species Etroplus canarensis. Next base: position 10,261 of record VUQH01008475.1, read on the forward strand.
ATCTGATCTCAGCCCAATTAAGTATGCTTTTCAGTTACTGAAGACAAAACTGAAGCCAGAGAGACTCGCAAACAAGCAGCAACTAAAGACAGTAAAGGCCTGGCAAAACAACTTAAGAGAGGGGAAACGGCATTTGGTGATGTCAATGGGTTCTAGACTCCAGGCAATTTCTGACTACAAAGGATTTTCATCAAAGAATTAAAAACAATCCTTAAATTTAAAATTATGTTACACAGTCCAATTACTTTTGAGCTTCTGAAAATGGGGGATTATGTATCAAAATGGCTGTAATTCCTAAACAGTTAATGCAATTCTTTGTCATAGCCCTTGAATTAAAGCCAAAAGTCTACACTTCAATCACAATTTGTCTATTTGATTTAAAATACACTGTGATGGTATACAGTGGAAATATTATGAAAAAATGTATTATTCAAAGACTTATGGACCTAACTGTATAAGACTGTTACTGATTTTTTAAAGATACAACTGTAATGCACTTTACCCTTTGACTGTGACAATCAACAGTCTCCACAACTTTATAACATTTAACACTATTGATGGACTGCATTAAACATGAAAATGCTTCAAATATTTTGTCCAGCCCATTTAAAAAATCTTCTGTTCTTACAAAATGTTAACAGAAGTTAATCTTTTGTTTGTTGTTTCCAGCTGTTTGTAGGAGTCTCCCCTCTATGTTTATTACATACCTTCAGCATCATAGCAAACCACTAGTGCTGCACACATTTAATTAATTAATCTACATATAACAAATTACTAATACGAAGACCAGATTCATCAGGCCTTATCTAATAGCAAATAACACTCTAATGTGTACTCTCCCACACCAGTTTTTACTGAAGTAAAATATATTTTTCTTCCGTACCACTTCACATTTCAAGATTTTTTGTTAATATTCTCACAGCAGGTCATTTTAGCAGTAACTTTACTGTGCATACAGATGTATTTGAAAAACTGCATGTTTTTCAAACACTATTTTTTTCAAACACTAAACACTATTCTATTAAATTAGAAATTGGATCTTCATTATCCTACTATTACATGAAAATACATTAAAAATAGAAAAATAAAAGTAGTACAAATAACTCACTTTTAAGAACTAATATGCATATTCACTCCTGTTTGCCTTAAAATTTAACCACTGTATGTAGACATACTTCCACTGTCATTGTTGCTGAAATGCACACACAGCAACCCTAAAATCCCAGAGCCCCCTCATAACAAATCCCATTTAATCCCTGTGTAGGCCCAGTATTCATGCTCCCTCTTATCTACTAAATGTCCCACTATGTCTGCTGTTCTCTACCTGTGGGACAGGTAGTATATAGTGGATTCATCAAAGTTCTTCCACTGAAAACAACTACCTGCTGTGGCTGTGAACAAGGTCAACAAGAGAAATGAAAATGAAACAAACCCAGAAAATCTGCAGTCTTTTCCAAACAGCTAGAGGCCCCTAAAAATGCTCAGTGGGTTTCACATCACAAGCGGAGAATTGTGCAAGTAGTGCTGTTTGTTTGCATTACATGCAGTAATGTTTCTCACAACTCAATTCTTCTACTGGGATAAAATTTCAGATTGACCAACGCAACAGAAACTAGGTACTGAATTGACTGCAGCCCAGGTGACCCATTCTTCCTCTCAGGTTCCTACAGAGAAAGCAGTAACAGCCAGTTTGGTATCTAAACATCATCAGAGGAGGAAATGTCACAGTGCAAAGCACCCCCAGTCATTCAGCCCACTGTTCTTCCAACTGACATGATGTTAGTGTCATAACCAAATGAGGTCCGGGAGAAGGTAGGCGGTTTCAGACCGCTTGGCTTTGCTCTAACAGGGAAAGTCCTATCCAAATTCCAACTCTGACAAAATGCAGGATGCAGGCGCCCCCGCCCCCCTGAGATCAGAGCAGCAGGAGGAAAGTTGGGAGCGGCATGGATAAACTGGAGGAGCACAGTATGACTCATTGGAATCAGGTGTTCCAATGATAACACAGGAGTTAGGGATTGTCCATGAAACTGGTTGATGTAACCAGATTTCACGATAAAACAAATATTTTCCAAATTCTGTGATAATTTTGTGGTAATCATTTGGGCTGACTATCCACACATTTCATAGCAGCTGAGTAACTGACTAAGCAAGCTGAACACTAGTGTTCACTGGGAATTAACAATGCTGTGGTCCCATCTGCATGATAACAGAGATGAATCACTGATTTAAAGATGGACTTGGATGGGAAAGAATTATGCACATGTCCTTTGCCATAAATAAGATTCATTAAGACACTGATAAATGCACATTTCATATTATCGCTGTATTTCCTCATCAGGGCACTTTCTGAATGAATCAATACTGGTCTTGGTGGTGATTAGTGCGCTGATAGATCATAGCCAGGCTGCCCTTTTAATGGTCAGATTTTCCATCAACATGACTTTGGATCACTCTTATTCATCATAATAGGTAAGGGCATGGGCATGTGGAAACCTTCGTTTCCCTGCACCATCATTAAGGTGACTGATTATGGATATGGCCTGTCACTCTGCCATACAGTTAGTCATCTGAGTAAGAGAATTCACATTCAGAAGGTCTTGCTTTCATTAATCCGGGTCTTGACTGCACCGAAAGAAAGAGACATCGTGAAAACATAAATGACCTTGGGCTAATAAATGTCTCTTATGTCATTTCTGTTTGAGACACACACATCCTCTAACCTCCTTTCAGTTTCCTTTAGTGGCATAAGAAAACAAAACACACCATGAAGAATAGATACTGCTTGTCTCTTCATGGTGACATATGACATTGACAGACAGATGCTGGAAAACAGATTTTCTCCTCTACCCCAAACACATTTATCTTTCACCCCCGTTTGTTCCTGCACGGATCAAATAGTAGAAGATGTGAGCCAGATGCTAGACTGTCTGCTGACTACACTCAGTTACCCAACACTGCAACTAACTGACTGACTTATTTTCTGGCATTGTATCCACATTTAAAAATAAATTGTACATGTCTGACAACAGAATACCAATCCTTAGGACATCAATGAGCCAAAACTTCCACAGAAAAACAAAAGAGAAATCCATTCTTCTGTTACATTTCACTGTCATTAGGACTTTAATAATGATGACATGAATTCATACACTTTGGTTACAACATTTAAGACCGATATATGTAGAAAACCTTTCATAAATTCACCACATTCTTAACTTGTAGGATACAAAATGGGCTCAAAGTCACCTTTGATAAGAAAGAATACGTGACTTTAGAAATGAGGAAACACTGCCACCTTGAGGGGATTAAAATGTGGTCCAAAAATGACTCAAGAGCATGTCAAACAAACGTAGATGAATACCAGCTTTATCAAGAACACTGCACTCTCTGGAGCCCCATAACTCAACTTGTGTTAAGGTGTAAGCACAACATGTGTCACCTTGTGTTTGAATTTAAAATAATATCATAATATTTGGAAGACTAATTAATGTAAAGAAACATAATATTTATACTAAGTTGATATTTCAGTAAAATTGCTGTAACTATATGCTTGTGGGATAAAACTATAATGCCAAACACTATTTGTGCACTGTCTAACATCACAGGAAACAGATGCACCATTTAGTATACTTAACCCTAAAAATGGCATCCAGTGTTTTCCTAACAGAATGCCAAAGTATACCTGGATTTGATGGCAGCCAGGACAACACAGGCCTAAATAACATTCCTCCCTGGGGGAGAGGAGATCATTAATTGCACCTCTGTGGCGTTTTTATAGAGTTTTGGAAATGGCCAGATGGCTCCAGCAAAGAAAAAACAACGAAAGAAAGTTGACAGAGACTGAGTGCAAAGGCAACCCATGAGGGCACCACATTCATCAGTTTAGAAAACATGTGGAGTGGAGAACCATGTCTGACACACATTACAGCCAGTTGGAAACAAAGAAACAATATTGTTTGAGATCATCTAAAATATATCATGGGCATATCCACACTAAGCTATGCATATTACTGCCATTTCTCAGCACCCACAAGAAAGAGAAACAGTACACATGTATGCATGGATAAAGCAAAGCTGTTGCATTTTGATCTGCAAGCATTGTCCCATTGTCACAAGCTGTGCAGCAGTTATGGTAGAACAAAAACTCTACACATGAAATTTTGTTTGCTAACTCAGAGTGAGTATAAAAGAATCACTTTTTTTGGTCAGTGTTATTAGTATTGAGTGAGGTCTTCACTAAAATGACCAGAAATGGTTTGCACTGGAGGAAGTTACTACACAAATGAAGAATTTTAGCTTTATCCACCTTAGTACTGGCATAGTCCACAACTTCAAAGTTTGGAATATGGACAGTCTTCATCAATCAGTCACAAAACAATGTAGATTTTACTTTAAAATTGTCTTTCATATTCTCTAGAATACAATAACTCAGTAAGACAGTATCAACAAATAGCTTTAAAATGAATAATTGCTGGGCAAAATGGATAAGTTAACTTTCAGGAACTCACCTTTGGTTAAACATCCCTCTGAAGTTGTAATTAGCTCTGTAGTTGGGCACTGGCTTGGGATCCAAAGGCCTGTAAATAGCTGGCTCCCCTCTCTTCATGGCCAGACCATTCAGCTCCACTGTGGGTGTTATACTGCCTGTATGAGTGAGTGCACAGAAAAAAATTAAAACCAATAAAATTTTGAAAAACATTTAAGTTCTTTGTATTGTCTAAAGAAGGTATATTAAAAATATGGAAAAACAAAAGGTTTAGCATGGTTGAAGAAATCTAAAAATACACCAGTAAATTTTGTTCTAGAAAACATACAGAAGCAACAACTGACTTTGCAAGCTGTACTGTGCATCCTTATAACATACTCCAAGTAAAATTGCATTCTGCGTAAAATTACCTGCAGGATGCATGCACCACTAATCCCACAGCTTCCCACTGATGTTACATAACTTATCAGTTTCTGGAATTTCGTAATCTCATTAAAAGGCTGGCTATGAAGACTTTTACCACTACAGTGCCACAGAGAGCAGGGGTAAGTAAGACCAGCCTACTGGTATTAATGTGGCTAAATATAAACCTTAAGTCTGCTTTTAGTTTTTATTGAGATCATCTGTACTGGTTTTGTTGCGAACATGGACTACTTAAATATTTCCAGTTCCTTGAAAGCAATGCCTGGAAGAAATGTCACTCTGCTGAAAACCCAAAAATGACATCTGGGGAAACAAATGCATTGCGTGATGCTTTGTCACATTTCTTTGTCATCTCCCTCAACTCTCTAATTCATGATTGTACAGGCATGTGTAAAAAATTGATGTCTCAAATCAACACTGTGAATGTGAATGTCTCGCTAAATTCCAGTATGCTTGTATAACTGTACTTTAGAATTAAATGAACAGCTGTGGAAACTGATCGAAAAACAAAAACATTCCTTTCAGGTTTTTCTGGGGCAAAAGACAAGGTGAGCTAATACTACTACAAGCTTAAATTGTGTGCAGAAATTAACAGCAGAAATGTAAAAAAAAAAAAAATATTTTAACAAACAAGTAAGACTTCAAAATGCCTCTGATTTAGATAAACTGGTTAAAAGGGGAAATTTGCACTGTTGCTATAAAATGTTGCATTTTATGTTTGTTAAAAACTTTTCACAGCACTGCCTTCTGAGTTCTGAGTCCACAGCAAACCTGTCATAGAAAGAAATGCACAGAGATCAGTTTGTATTTGCTTATGTCAATCAACAACTACTAACGCCTGATATTAAGTCAGATACACTGCAAACTGTATTTTTTTTCACAGCAGTCGCTCATCCATTAAGTGGGAAATGCATTAGGAGTAATTTAACCGTGAATACATGGTACGATTACAACAAGCTGTTTGACCAGACTTTAAAAACTGTGATCCTATTCTTTGACAGTGGCTCTTTTCCCCTGTATTATCATAACAGTTTGACAGTTAACCAGACTATACAGTAATGCTGCAGCAGCTAAATGGAAATCACCTATCATTTATTCCAATCATGAAAGCTGGGTATTTCTTTCTGTAAACTGTTTCTCTGTAACTGGACAGCCTTGCTGCAGCTGATTTCTGACACACCACGCTGCTTAAACTTTTATCCATGCATCAATAGCACAACAACTACTCTGCTCTGAAAGATGTGAGTTATGTTGAAACCCTTAAGTCATCTGTACAAGGATCTCTTTCTTGACAGGCCTTGCTTTGCCTGGCTGCTATAGCCAGCGTCTACTTTCTGCTGCCACAACTGAGGCACAGGTTAATATTTAAATTCTTCTTTTAGTCATAAAGTGTTAATCATTAATCTGATGCATAATACTATGTGAAAATTTGGCTATGTGTTTCCTTCTAAAATTTAATTAAAAAAACAAAAAAAAAAACCACATCCCTGCTTTGTAGGCATTGCAGATTATGAACAAGTATCAGCTTGTTTTGCATCTTTTTCCAACAGGCTAAAACACCTTTCTTATAACTGCAAAAGCTATTACGTCCATGCAACTAAAATAAGAGGTGAATTTAAAGGTAATCCTTCCCAGCTACATTCCTTTTTTTAAACAGCAAAAAGAGATTTGGTTATTGTTACAATACCTGGGTTACTGTTGATGTCAACTTTAGGGGAGCGGGGTGCTGGCCTGGGAAGGACACTCTCAGCCAGTGCTTTGGCAGCTGTGGAGTGTTGGGCCTTTTTAATGCTGGTGCCCTCTGCCTCCCACACCTGCTCCCCAAGAGTCAGCTGCACTGTGAAGATCTGGAACAGTGACACCCAGAAGGGAAGGCATTACCCAACAGCAACAACATCCTTCTCAGAACACATATGGTAAGGAGTTGGATGCTGTCAGCATGACCAATATGTTTACAAAAAAGTACAAATATTTTAGAAATTCAACACATTATCAAAACAAGCATGAAAGTGAACTACATCACAAAAACTAAGATGAGGAATCTCACTGATATTTATTAAATACGATTCTAAACTGACATCTGAACACTAAATCAGAGAAGAATATATACCTTAGCATGTGCAGGGCCTCTCTCATTGAGGAGCTTGTACTGTGGTTGGATCCTGTTGAAACGGGCTAACTCATTCACCAAACACATTGGAGTTTTCTCTTTAGGGTTTGCCATGTTTTCCTGGGGCGGGCCTGAAATTCATCAGAAGACAACGTTACTTAAATAAAGTAAGTAAACCAGAGAACCACAACTATATTCAAGAATAATTATCATGTCTTAAAATAATGAATCATTTACTTTTACTAAATGACAAGGCATATGAGATATTGGCATTGGCAAACAGGTGCTGCAACACTTCCATCTCAGAAACACTGTAAAATGCAAATTTTGTATGCAATTAAAGCTTATGTAAAACTGACAAAATTAGTAAACAAACCACTTAAGAATTAAATGAGTCTATCTGCAGGAGACACAAGTACACTCACTGGCCACTTCATTAAGTATACATATTCAACTGCTCATTAGATTCAAGATTCAAGATGCTCATTAATGCAAAAATCTAATCAGCTAATAACATGGCAGCAACTCAGTGCATTTAGAAAGTACACATGGTCAAGACAACTTGTCGAAGTTTCAACTGAGCAACGAATGGGGACCAGAGATGATTTAAGAGACTTTGAACACGGCATGGCTGTTGGCGCTCAACTGGCTGGTCTGATCATTTCAAAAACTGCTGATCTACTAGGATATTCTCATGCAACCATCTCTAGGGTTTACAGAGAATGTTCCAAAAAACAGAAAATCTTTAGTGAGTGGCAGTTCTCTGGGCAAAAATGCCTTGCTGATGCCAGAAGTCAAGAGGAGAATAGCCAGACAGCTTCAGGCTGATAGGAAGACAACAGTAACTCAAATGTCTACTCGTTACAACCAAAGTATGCAGAAGAAGATCTCTGAAAGCAAAACATGTCTAAGCTGGAAGAAGATGGACTACAGCAGTAAAAGACCACACCGGGTGCCACTCTTGTCAAGCAAGAACATGACACTGAAGCTGTGATTCATACAAGCTCACCAATATTGTACAACAGAAGATTTGAAAAATGTTGCCTGGTCAAATGAGTCATGATTTCTGCTGCAACATTCAGGTCAGTATTTGGCATAAAAAATATGGATTCATCCCGCCTTTTATCATATATGGTTCGGGAGATATTTTCTTGGCACACTTTGGGTACAAACGGAGCTTCATTTAAATCCCACAACGTTCCTAAGTATTGTTGCTGACCATCCTTCTATGACCACAGTATACCCATCTTTCAATGTCTGGTTCCAGCAGGATAAAGCCCTATGTCACAAAGCTCAAATGATCTCAAACTGGTTTCTTGAACATGAAAGTTAGTTGACTGGCCTCCAGTCACCATTTGGGATGTGATGGAATGAAAGACTGGCATCATGGATATGCAGCTGACAAATCTACAGCAACTGTATGATGCTATTATGTCAACATGGACCAACATCTCTGAATCTATGTCATGAAACATTAGGGGAGGTCTGGAGGTTGTAACAAGTAAGTGGTCAGTGAGTATTTTTACGATATTTTTCCCTTTATCAGATATGCAAGGGCTCAGACATAGTTCAGTCTGTCTGAAAGCTACTGATCTAACAAACATATGATACTCAACATGATGGCTTATAGTGCAGATAATTTATGATGCGGAATATTGCCAGAGTTTAAGTTCCTAATAGGTTCAAACTGTCAAAAGAAGCACTGGTAGAGGAACCCTTTTGAATTTACGTTAGGTCATGAGACATAATGAACAGCAAAAAGAACACGAGATGGAGGCCTTTAGGTCAACCACTTAATTGCCCGAAGTCAATGTTTTATTATAAAAAAACATGTATTTGCACGGTAGGTTGTCTACTCATATGCTTTTAATGGCTTGAATCAATTTCAGTGTTATACAGTGATAATATATGATGGCTGAAGTTGTGTAATTTCTACACAATAACAGAACTACTAATACTGATTAATTCTGACATTACCTGGGCAGATTCAATAAAAAAAGATGCTGATGGAATGTACATCATCATTTGTTGGAAATCACATAAACTAGTAATCACTAGGGATGTATTGACCACAGAAAGCAGATAACCAAGCTGATGTTTTTTGTCAGTCAGAGTTTTTAACTAGTTTTTGTCATATCTTTCCCCTTTGTAATGGTAAACAAGGAATAAAGTTTTTCAGGCCTTCATCACACTATCTTTAGATGAGCAATGACACAAATTTAAAGATTAACAGATAAACATTAGCCACTGTCATCAGTGAGGCTAATTTTATTTGCAAATTCGCAAAAAATAATTATCCGTACTGATGTCTGGCCGTTAAATGGGTGCATTTCTAGTTTTCATGAATAATTATTAAACCCACAAGCAAATGCAAATAACAACTAATTTCCCCCAAAGGCAACCTGTTCTTTTGCTGTTCTACCTGGTGGTGTGGCAGACACAGGGGCGTCCCCATATCCGACTGCAGGAGCAGGGCAGGCGGGTGTGGGGGCCGGGCCTGTGCCATTGACGGAGGGCTGCAGACCCAGGGTTCCTGGACTGGCCATGGCCGTTGGGGTGACTCCAGGGGAGAGGCCAGGACCAGTCAGGGGTGCTGAGGTCTGTACTTTCACTTGAGCCATGCTCGATTCCTGAAAGCAAACCACATTTAACAGGTTTTGTTAGAAATGCCCTTACGCTACTTTAATCACGACTTTATACAGATGTATAGATGAATACTGAGCAACTAACTATTGAGCAGTATAACAAATAAGTATACTTCACACCATTAAGAACATGTGAGTCTACATATAAGTGCACATACAAAGTCAAACTACTTTTTCACACAATTTAAAGTCAAATGCCATTTGACAGATTTCTGTGTGCTAAGCCTGGAGAACAGACTTCAAACTGAGCAGCCCTGGGCCTATCTCACATTCTGATCCACTGGCAGCTAATACACCCAGACAATGAACCTTTATTTGAAGGAGCTTTGCTCATGTTACGGCTGAAAAAACTCTCTGGCAAAAAGGAGGAATCCTTTGATAGTAGCCTGAACAATGCAGTGGCCATCAAATCACATTTTATTTGGGATCTGCTGCAAGCGGATAATGGTCAACATGAACAGCAGAGTGGGCCACGCAATAGAATTTCTATCTTATTTATCTCTTAAAATATGCATGCAATATTTAGGAGAACGCAGCTCCACACAGGTCACAGCCTGTGGCTATGTAGTCCCAGCATCATAACATGCTACCATTTGTTTTTCTTCTGCTAAATGTCAAGATTAAGATGATAATTGTAAAAACTCAATTAAAAAATTACAAACAGCATCACAACATCTTGCCAAAAAATGCGACCATTTCTCGTTGATATGAAGAAGTAGTAGGGAAGTGAAGGGAAATGAGGGAAATTCTTTTCACATCCCCACAGAGGTCTGAGCAAAAGGTCAGAGCTGAACTGAACCCCTGGAGCTTTGAGAAAGTCACTGTCTCCTCCTGGATACTTCATGAAATGCTAGCTTCGAGCTTTGAGTTGATGAACAACGTGGACAGTAAAACATCAGTGTCTCTTTCTTCAGATAATACATCAAACAGAACAGGTTTCTAGACACTGCATTTCAGTTCACCCTGCAATCATGATTACAGGTGTCACCTCTCCACACAGTTTATGACCGTGGCTGAACTGGTGCAAACAACACTGCAGACTGCATGTTCTTTAATATAACTAATACCGTGTAGTGGATATTTTACTGCTTTTACTTTACTTTTACTGCACTTGACTTTTATTCAATGCATGTAATGAAGTCATTGTTTAAATCGTCGGTGCATCCCCCCTGGGGTTCTCGGGGTGACAGTGCCTCTTTGCTTTTCTTTAGCTGTCTCACAGTGACAGGCACAGATACAGTAGTAAACAGCTGCATATGTGCACGGCTGTCTCTCACTGCAAACTGAACACTGGGGTGGTGTTAGGTTAGGGTTGACTGGCAGAGCTGCAGAGCTGTCTGCAACCCCTGAACCTTCCCTACGGCTTCGACTGTGTTCAGCTTAGCAGGAAGCTAACGTTACCACTAAGAAAACGCCACTTCTTCCAAATGTCAGCTCCTAAAAACACACCAGCACAATAGGCAAGCGTGCATGCTGTCATGAATGTGCCATTATGGTTTCTCCAGATGAATAAATCCTATCTAGCCACCTCCAGTTGCGCTACTTTAGCCGGTTAAAGCTCATCATGGCTGATCGGCCGAGTACCCTTCTTGCTAGCATCTCCAAACCGCCCCATCCTCCTCGAAATTCTGGGGATTTTCAGTCAACCCTAACATCACATACGGAGTGGAGACAACGTGGCGAATAATCCAGACACAATCCGACAACTACGGGAAAAACATTTCAGGGCATTTTTTACCTTTGTCCAGGGCCAGACCCCAGTTACACCTCCAACATTGGCAAACACTAAAGAGAACTGGATGGAAGAGGGAACAGACCACGCTATTTCTTCGGGTAAAAAAAATGAAAATACGTTACGCTGGAAGTAACAGGGCTTATTACTATAACATTTCACGCTTAAAGCTTGTGTTTTGTTCACCTTGTCAGTGTTGCATGTTGCATATCACGAAATAGAGTTTGAGGAGAATTTTGAATGAAGCCACCCCCGCTGCGATACGGATGGTTCAGTCCTGGTTCGCCTCCTCGGAGCCCACAGTGCAACTTTTGATTCAGAAACAAAATTAACATGCCCCAAGTTGTTTTGTGCACTTTTGTCTCGCAAATTCGATTTTACATTGTAATTCGTGTGTTATGCACTTTGCAGATCCAGGTGTCTTTGAAACTTCACTTAAGGTTCTGAGCAGATTCCGTAAATTATGAAATATTTTTCATAATTTGGGGAATTTTCTCCATTTAGTTCATTAGAAACAAAGACAAAGCTGGTGAGTGACCGCAAAACAACAGTCTGGATTCTGTCATCAAGCTCCATGTGAAAACAAACATATTGGGGCAAAGGTGGGAGATAAAAAGGGAGCAACATAAATATTATATTTAATAAGGAATAGATGACCATGAAGTCAAACATACAATTCACTGCTGATCCTCAAATTTAACAGGTGAAGTGTGGCCAGTAGAGGGCGCCACTAAAGCACTTCTACTTCACAGAAAAAGTTTTGCTCTGGAGCTCATTATATTCATCATAAAAAGCTGATTATTGATTTTTTTTTTAATTGGGCCAACTGCACACATACACACACACACACACACACACAGACACATATACAGTATATGCATTCATTCAGTGCAAGCCAACCCTCTGCATGTCCTCCTTCACTACAGGTGTGCTCTGGGACTTAGACTTTTTTAATTGGGCCAACTGCACAAACACCTCCTCTGCACATGTCCAGACCATCTCAGCCCACCTCCAGCTCTACTGCCTGCTTTTTTTTTTTATCAGCACCACTATCTCCAAACCATACATCATAGCAGGTCTCACTACCATCTTGTAAACCTTCCCTTTCACTCTTGCTGCTATCCTTCTGTCACAAAGCACCCCTGACACTCATTTCCACCCACCCCACCCTGCCTACACTATCTTCTTCTCTCTTGTGTACTGTCCATTGCTTTGGATGGTTCATCCAAGTATTGCATCTCCTTGCATTTTCACCATTCCACCTGCCTCCCTCTCATTCACAACCGCATATTCTGTCTTGCTTCTGTTTTCATTCTTCTTCGCCTAAGAGAAGGTTCTCTTCCACCTGCTCCATACTCTCACTACAGATCGCAATGTCATCTGTAAATATTATAGTCCACAGAGACTCCTGCCTTGCCTCATCTGCTAACCTGTCCATTACCATTGCAAACTAGAAGGGGCTCAGAGCTGATCCCTGATGTAATCCCACCCCCATCTTGAACCCACCTGTCATTCCTGATTTCTTCATACAGTTCCATACTTCCTCTCTTGACACGCTATCATATGCTTTCTCAAGATCCACAAAAACACAGTGCAACTCCTTCTGACCTCCTCTATACTTCTCCATCAACACTGTCAAAGCAAACATCTGTTGTACTCTTTCTCAGTATGAACCCATGCTACTACTCATTGATCGTCACCTCTCTTTTTAACCTAGCTTGAACAACTTTTTCCCATATCTTAATGGGATGAATAATCAGCTTTATACCTCTAGAGCTCTATGCATCACCCTTTTCTTGAAACTCCAAAAATATGGAGCCAAATAATTAATTTTAAATCAACCCAAAACAGTTGGACATGTAGTCAAGTTCAAGAATCCCAATTTACTTTGCCTGGTGCACTGAAATGACAGATCATTTCTAAAGTCACATTGTAATGGCACGGTGCATTGGTATAAATATTTGATCAAATGAAAATTATGATGTATAGCTTTAACAAACAGACTTGCCTAAAATGTCAGGATTTATCAGTTTTCTGTTATCCTATATATTTGGCAAACATCACAACCTTTCATTATTTACAGGCTGAATAAATTCCATACTTTTGAAATACTCTTTGTCCAGCAAGTCATCATCACACATTTTCTTTTTGAATTTGGCCATCATCCTGTAAGATGAGAAATAGTACATTTATCCCATATTTGGGAAATGATTTTGTTATAGTAGTTGAAACAATAATTATAACCATGAAATATTTAAAAATCAAGAAATCAAACAAAAGTTAAACAAATTTTAAATGTCAATTAAAAGTTAGAGGACTCTCTGCCAGATGTATATATTGTATTATATAAACTTATTGCATGACAAGTTACCAGATGACTGGGAAAGTACAGCTGAGGTGGTGAGGGAAACAGCCAAGAAGGTATTTGGGGTCTCCTCTGGACAGAGGAAAGAAGACAAGGAGACTTGGTGGTGGAATGAGGAAGTACAGGA
>VUQH01008481.1:5050-21345 GCA_015106775.1 Etroplus canarensis
GATAAGAAGTAAATAGAGAACATGGTGACATCGGCCAATCGCTCCACCTGTCTGGTTGATATCCTTGACACACCTTGACAGACTGAAGCTGAGTTGAAAAGTTTAATATATCTTCTTATAGCTTGTTATATTATCATTAGTTTCTTAAGCTTTTTCACTGTTAGGGTAATATTACTGGTCTCTCTTGTGGTTGTTTGTAGTTTTTAGGAGGTGAAGGTAAAGAGTTACTGTCTGCTAATGTTAGGGTTAGGTGTTTGATTTTTCTTGCTGATTAAAAATGATCCAAATATTATATTTGTCAAACTCCAGCCCCCGATGAGCCAAAAGCTTCCCACCAGTTTGTGTTCTGAATCTTATCTCAGTGGCACTTTGACCATTGGACTTTGTTGTGTATTTGAGAGAGATGTGCTTACCACATGTAAGAGCTTTATGAGTGTTTGCTACTTAACCTTATTTTGTTGTTTTTATTTTACAAATTTCATACTACATTATGCTTTTTATCCATTATGTTGCAGACGAAGATAGTTAGGTCAATACGTTTTGGGAAAATCAGATATTTTTTGTAACTTTGCCTCTGTACACTACCACAGTGGATTTTAAATCAAAAATCAAAATGTGATTGAAGTACAAACTTTCAGCTTTACCTAAAGGGTTTGACAAAAGAATTGTATTAACTGTTTAGGAATTACAGACATTTTTACTCCTAGTCTCCCATTTTCAAAGGTTCAAATGTAATGGGACAAAGTAACATAATTTTCAATATAAGGATTGTTATTAATGCTTAGATGAAAATCCTTTGCAGTCAATGACTGCTTGAAGTCCAGAGCTGTTGGACATCACCAAATGCTGTTTTTCCTCACTTGAGATGCTCTGCCAGACGTTTACTCCTGCCACCTTCAGTTGTTCCTTGTTTGTGGCTCTCTCTGCCTTCAGTTTGGTCTTTAGTAACTGAAAAGCTACTCTGTTGGCTTGAGATCAGGTAACTGACTTGCATGTTGAAGAATATCCCATTTCTTTGCCTTGAGACACTCTTGGGTTGCTTTTGCATTATGCTTTGGGTCATTATCCATATGCACTGTGAAGTCCCATCCAGTCAGTTTTGCAGCATTTGGCTGAATCTGGGTAGAGAGTATTGCCCTGTACACTTCAGAATTCACCAATAAACACTAATGACCCAGTTCCACTAGCACCCATACAAGTCTACGGCATAACATTGCTTTCTCCATTACTGAAAGATGATGTAGTATACTTCAGATCTTTTCCTTTCCTTCACTATACTTTGCCTAGCTTTCTGGTGCAAGTTGATCCTGCTTTCATCTTCATCTCATCTTCTTCCACTTATCAAATTCAGGGTTGCAGCGGGCGCAACTGTCATAGGGCAAAAAGCAGGGTCCACCCTGGACAGCTAGCCAGTTTGTCGCAGAGCCAACACAGACAGAAGGACAGTCATTCACGTTCACACTGACAGTTATGGTCAGTTTAGAATCACCAGTTAACATGTCTTTGGACTGTGGGAGTAAGCCAGAGAACCCACACAAGCACAGAGAGCACAGAGAGAGCATGCAAACATGCAAACCAGCTGCTGGATTTGAACCCGGGCCCTCTTACTGTGGGGCAACAGTGTTAACCGCCATGCCAGTGCACTGCCCCAGGTTTTGTCTGTCTAAAGATTTTTATTTCTTTTATTTCTTCTTACCTTGCTATGGTGAAGTAACTATCACCATCCATCTGTTATTAGGTTAACTTATTGGATAATAATGTCTTACGCTAGGTTAGGGCTGTGGCACAGGCATAGCAGGTCAATAGCAGAGCAATAATCTGTTTTAATAATGTAATAAGCATAACCATCCTGTTAGATGGTGATGATCATGATCTTATTGGTCATGATTATGGAGGGAAGGTGTAATTGAAGCATTTCTGTCACCATTATGCTAACATCAGTAATATGGTCAATGCTATGACATGCTGGTGTGTTGTCATATTTTCATGCTTTTTGGGCCCATGGGTGCTACTGACCATGTAGTCATAATACTCCTGAACTCAAATACTTATTTTGATGGTGAACACGATCTTTCCAGGATATGATTGTTTGCAAGCCTCCTTGACTTCTCAGTGGATTTTAATGTTCATTAGTTTGTGCTGCAAGGCCAACCAGTGACAAGAAAAATTAACCCTTTCTTTCTGTACTTCACACATTACAATAATCTGTGAATTGTAATGGCTCAGGAGCTGGATGGGCTCCTTCGTTAATGACGCTTTGGTTTACCTGAATCATTAAACACACTTTTACCAGACGTGTGTGATTACACCATGGCAGCTTTGATTCCAATGTGACCATGACAACATGAAAAAAAACTTTTTTTTGAAGTGTGATGGTGGTGCATTGAATACTGTCTTATGTTATCCAAGTGTTGCACCTATGGCAGATACTTACTGTGTGCCATGACATTTTTGTAATACAGTAGGGTTTGTATACATGTTGCTGCTGATCAATTAACACTTCTGACACACCTGTCAAACATACTTCTAAGCTTGTTGCCCCCCCTTTGTACACCACTTGAAGTGAAGCATGTTGTTTAACCTGTACACTATAGCAGAACATTGTGCATTACTTTCAGGGTTAAATGTGCTTCAGGTATTCACCACCACAGACCCACATGGCTTCTAGCATTAGTGACATGAGTCCATGGTGAATGAGCATGAATTTTGAAGAAGTCCAAGATTGGCATGTATCTCACCTTAGGCCACATCTGAATTAATAAGAAACCCTTCTCAATCCTTTCACTTTCATTTTGCTGCTGCGTGTTGACCCTTATGTCATGTTGCCCATTTCCTGAAGTTGACTCAGTGTGAAGTAATGCAATCAGTTATCTGTAACAGCCAGCTATCTGAGCAGAAACGTGTGTGCTAGTGCTCATGCTTAGAATAACACAGCCTTACATACCAGTTGTGTCCCTTCCATTAGTTACAGTAATGAAGCAAATCTTCTGTATCTCCACCAAGTAATCTGTCCTGTGACGTAGTCCCTCTAACTTTCTTTAGTTTCACGCACAAGCTGCTACATGACTTGCATATTCTTGCATTCTTATCTATTACACCCCATCAGATAGAAACCAAGAATATGCAACACCTTATCACCTATTGCTTTTTTAGGATCAACTTAAAATTCAAACCACAAATCACATCCTCACAGTCCCAATGAGGCAGATTGGATTTGCTTTACTTTATTTGAAGTTTTTTCCTTTTAACTGTGATATTTTAGTCATAAATCTTAATTTTCAAAGATTAAAAATTTATAAAAAGTTTTCAGTTGCTTTTAGTAACACGTCAAATGCATTTTCTTGAATAGTAGTGCATAGTACTATTGTTACCGTCATTCACTCATTTATGCCGGTTGGTCCTAGGAGAACAGTGCACTTTTTTGCATGTGAAAACTATACATGGGGCAGTGTAAGTTAGAGATTTAAGCAAATATAAAGCCCAACTGAAAATAAAGAAGATACAGTCAAGGAAGATTAAAAACCATCTGCCATCTCCATAATAAATAAATGTAAACAAGACTAAATTCTAACTACTTCTGGTGCAGTAGACTTTTATATTTTAAATCCTTTTTCCCATTACAACTAATGTTCAGGAGCTCAGGTTTCTGCAGTGACTGACCTGCTCCTCAGTTACACCTGCGTTTGACTCTGTGAAGGCCAGCTGTCAGTGACCAACTCTTTTTTCGACACATCCTAATATTGATTTGTTACTGTAGCGTGCTCTTCTAATGTGCCATTACATAATGGCTTAGTGTGCCTCGGAGTGACTGTCCAGTCAAAACCATGTGAGTGGTTGAAAAGGTTTTGTAGAAGCTTGGCATTCGGCCAAATATGCATCCGATCTAATATCTAGTGCAGGTGCAACGTCACAGAGGACAGAAGGTTTGAGATGGACTGTCACAGCTTATTACATTATGTGAAAGTGTATAGTGCGGAACATCTGGCCTATGCTGTCTGAATATATATGGCAGTTGGAGGACAGAAGTTAAAAAGATTCCTTTTCGTTCCTAAACACTTGTCCCATATTCATTCATCCATTTAACTCTTCACAGAAAAGCCTTTTTAAATGACTTTATTTGCATGTATTTGACATTTTTGCCCTTGTCAGATCAGAAAGAGTAAAGGGAGAGAGAAAGGGCTGACGTGCAACAGAGATTTGTACATATTTGTTGAATTTACATTTTTTTTAAACATTTGTCTGTTAAGGTAGGTCTAATCAAAGACCGAGGAGAATACAAGGGAGCAGCCATCTCTTACTTGAGACAAAGTAAGTGACTGCCTGAAGCATTAATATTAGCTCCCCCTCTCAGGCTCACTTTTTGGGTTTTGTGTTTAGTAGTGCACACATTTGGGCAAAGTATCCCTATAGCCATCCTTTTTTAAATAGTACTGGAGGAAGTGTGTGTCTGTTTTTACAACAAAAGATTGTCTGCATGTGAGAGGTTTAGGGTCGCCTGTAAATTTGACCTACAGAAAAAAATCTGGGTTACACTATCTAAAAGCATTAGCTATAATGGTAAACTAAAAGCACATGGAGAGCGCGACGCTTCGCCAGCGCCATAGAGTCCCCCTATGATACCTTTACACCTGAAAACAAGAGTACCATAACCATTTTACACGAATAGTGTGATTTCTTGACCATGAAAACCTACCTCCAACACTTGGAATCACATTAATGTCATTATTAGTTTGGTATTCAAGAAAAACACATTTTGAGTATTAGTGGTTTTCTTTCAGATGTAGCTCCATAATGAACAAAGATGCGTTGGAACTCCACTGAATCGGCAGAGTTTCAGCTACAATTTAATACCACACCCCACCCCTCAATATTTCATGAAAATCCATGACAAGATTGTTTTTAGTTATATTGCACAGAAATAAATAAACAAGGGAATTAATTAAAATAAGTCCTGGATCCTGGATCAGAATTTTTTGAGTTACACAAACAAACACCAGTGAAAATATATCACCCTTGGTGAATGTAATCAATTGAGAACACTTAGGCCACAAGGAGAACATATTTGCCTGCACCTGTATTTCTTTCATTACTGCTGAGTAGAAGGACTTGAAATCATGTTTTTATTTTATATCATGCAGATTCATTTTATTTCCTTCAGTGTTTTTAAAATGTTTTTTGCATTTCTTTGAAAGAACCTTGATTCACTTGTGCCGGAAAATCACCATGTTTTGGAGATACTTCTGTGAAACTATCTAGGAATACACATTACTTAAATGGAGTAGAGATGACCATACAGCATGTTTATTTCATCACATTAACAGTAAATAAAACCCCTCTGGGAAATAGATTTTTTTTATTGAGCAACAGGGGTAAGGACGAGTGTCTGCAGTTTTGAGAGTGAGAAATTCTGATTGAGCAAACACTGCGGAGGAGTGACTGGAGGGAGCGGCACTCAAGGAACGAGAGGGAGTGGGAGATTACCTGCTCTCTCTCCTGTCTCTCTCTCTCTCTCTCTCTGTGTCTGTCTCTCTCTGTCTCTCTCTCTCTCTCTCTCTCTCTCTCTCTCTCTGTGCAGTCACCTCCCTCCAAGGGAGTGTACATATTCCTGCGCTCTCCCCTTGCTTGTTCACACACGCTCTCGGCTTCATGCTGCACACACACCCACCGTCTCCTCTGACTTGACTGACTGTGTGGATTGTGTACATCAAAGAAGAAGAGTTTGAGCCTCAGGAAGGACAGCAGGATTTTGGACTCTGTACTGTGAGCTGTTTTTATGTGGACAAATCACAGCAGCAGCACTGATCCATGCAGTTGAGATAAAAGAAGTGATTTAAGTGAGGATTTTGCTCTGCTTTGGCTTGTCAGTCAAGACAAAGGTCAACTTTTTCTTACTCAAGGACCTGCTGCTGCTACTGCCTCTGCCAGTGACAACTCACTTGACAGGGTGAGTACTGTTGAACTTCCACTTCACTGCTCTCAGTCACCCGCTTATTCAGTTGAAACTCTCTTTTCTTCCGTGCTGTCTCTCTGTGTGTTTCTTCCATGGCTCGCTCCCTCTGATCTGTCTTTGCAGTTTGACATTCGCTTATTGATCTTTTGCTCCCTAGACCTCTGTGCGTGTAATTGTGTGTGTGTGTGTGAGCTCACTTTTCCCCTGAAGGTTTAAACTCAGGAGTGTGTGTGCATGTCCATAAGACAGGCTTGGACAAGATGAAACAAAAATCCTTCAGCAGGGAAGCCATCTGTCTGAATCTGTGCACAGCTCACATTTGTGTGACTGCACTTGTGCTCTTTCAGTTAATTATCCTATGGCCCCAAACTTGGACAAGTAGCCTCTCATTTGCTGCCATAAGCGTAGAGGTATTTTCTATTTTTTGCTGACGATAAAAAAAAAAGTCAATATGTAACTGAACCCATCCCACAACCGTAGAACTGACATCATCATCATCATCAACATCCAGCATCCCAGTCAAGTCATCTCTACCCACAGGTGGCTATTTATGGAGACGTCCACCCTTCAAAACACTACCATTTGCTGAAATATGCGCCTTGTGGTTTGGATTTTAATCTGTCTGAGGTCTTTTCATTAAACCTACAATCCTGTTTCTCATGTCAAGGTTTAAGAACACGAGCATCCGCTGTGGTTTGTCCCAAATGGGAAACTGCAAGATTGAGTGGCCATGATCATACATTTCATGACATTATTAAGAAACTTTTCCAATTTCAGACTTAAAAAAAGCCAAAAAAAGATGGAAAAAAGCCTTGTTGTTGGTCTGTATATTAATGTGTTAATGTTTCATATGAACTTATGGTAAGGCTCCTTAGGAAGTAAATGCACCCATGATTTGTGTCTTAATGTTTTGCAAATTGTGTTATATATGGGTGTCCTTGGGAAGCTAATGGACTTCTCAGCACGCGAGCTGTGCACTCTCTTCAGGGAACTAATGGAGAACTCTTAAGCGTAAACTCGTGTTAATGGAATACCTGCTCAATATGAAGCCTCAACACAAGGCCTGAGAGGAGTTTGTTTCAGTTTGTGATTCATCATTTGCAACCTCAGTGAAACAGTTTATTGCAATTTTTGTCTTTTTTTAGCTTTTAGTATCATTTCTGTTCATGATAACACTGCACTTCCCCATTTTCTTACCATGTTTTAAATTAGTTCCTCAAAACTATCAGCAAGCATCACAAATTAACTACTTGGGGGACTTGTAGCTCAGGAGATCGGGCAGGTTGTCCACTAATTGACTTTGACCAGATAGAAAAACTGTCCCCAATGCATCACCAGTGTGAATGAGTGATAGAGAAAGTATTGTGTATATGAAGAAGTGTTGTGAATGCAGGTTGTATTGTAAAGTGCTCTGAGAGGTCAGGAAGATTAGAAAATCGTGAGTCTATTTACCATTTAATGTACTTACACTGGCTTTCTTGTTTGCCTAACTATAGTTTTTTTACACATGTAATTTTACTGTGCAGGGCAAGATCACTGGTAGGATTTAGAGTACATTTAAGCTTTTACCTCCAAAACAATAGATAATCAGATATGTCTGATAATCAACTTAGTTTCTTTTTCAGACTTGTTATAAAATTATACTTGATTACAGGTTGACAGATGTTGTCACATAATATAAAATAGACAGAGAAAATGGAACTCTTTGCATCTCCACAGCAGCTCCATTTCTGTCAATATTTTGAGTATAAATAATAGAAATCCTACAGGGAAACTGTCATCTGTAATCTGTTTTTCCCATCCATGAGTCCATTGCTCTCACTCTCAGATCATCCACACCCTGCTCACCCGACTGCTATATATGTTAATCATTAATTCACTTTTGTCTCTACATGAGTTCATACACCTGTAAAACAGCTCGCTAGAGAAAAGGACTGAACAAACATGGATGCCAGAGGTTCCAAAACATTTATTAAATCATGTTGGTTTGATGCAGTTAGATGGATAGATAGTAGTGTACTGTAGTTATTTTTTTGCGGGTTTGTGATTGACTGTGAAGGTATCTGGTTGGTTTCTCCAGGTAAACAGAGTGACTTCAATACACAAACACACTGAGCCATATCATGCCTTATCCTTTCATACTTATTCACATGTGCGCTCGATTGCAATGAAGCAGCTCTTGGATTACCCGTGTGTCTGTTATCCTATTACAAGAAAGAGGTTGTAAGCTGTCATCTGTGCATGATATCAGACAGTCCAAACAAAGGGAGGTGCCTCTGACACACACAATGAATACGTGTGCACAAGTGCTGCCATGGCATGCATTCACACCTGTACATTCCTCTTCTTAAATTTCACTCTGTGCGTTTACAAAACATTACATCTACTGTTGGAGAAGGCAGCACTCATGCCTGCTTGGCTTTATACGTAGTGTTTTTTTTAGGCTTGGTGTCATGAG
Organism: Etroplus canarensis; assembly: GCA_015106775.1. Taxonomy (NCBI): domain Eukaryota; kingdom Metazoa; phylum Chordata; class Actinopteri; order Cichliformes; family Cichlidae; genus Etroplus; species Etroplus canarensis. The sequence continues at coordinate 13,459 of VUQH01008481.1, forward strand.
GCCACTATGTTTCGAAAAAGAAGTCTTGCTGACAGCAGAATAGAGGAATTGATTACATACTGATAGGAATTTTAAGGCTGCCGGCAACGCACGGCTTAAGCAATCGGTGTCTGGGCACCAATAAGTGAACTCTGAACTCTGAATTTCCTCCTTCAGCGCTGAGTTAGCCTAAGAAAGGAGTGGCTCCTAGTCTACCTGGATTATGACTTATGAAGTGCTTAAAAGATAACCTCATGGAGAGGATCTGTATACAAGTACAGACCCACAAAGAACTCTGGCAGAGCAAACCAGATGTACAATGTATCTTTTTTTTTAAAAGACATATCTGCGTTTTCAGTTTAGTTTTATGACTGTTTTTACAGCCCCCTTAATGCGGTTACCGCTGTGACTCACTGGTCATGGACTAAAATAAATTTCTCTGACAAAAAGGACTGCATCTCCTTTTTCTTATTTTGCCAGACATAAAGCCTGTCAGAGAAGTCCTTCTGAATAACATCATTTTTCTGCTGTCACTGAACATGCCTGGCTGTCTTTTGATCAACAGGAAGCCACAGCAAAAATAGCAAGAATAGTGTTTTCGTCACCAGTTCTACAGGGAGCAAAGACAGGCCGCCCACCACCACGCAGCCTGCTGTGTACCTGCTCCAAGACGCAGTTGAAAGGAAGCTGCCACTGGCCTGATTACAACCTGCTTTAGACGTGACATGATGTCTTAGCTGACAGCCCTGGAAGCTTCTCCCTCTGGTCTTGTAAGCCTCAGCAATACATGAATGCTGATTACAGCAGCCCAGATGTGGTCAAGATTGTAATTGCATGCAGCTCACAGAGTGATGCATTTAGTTCTTTACTTAAAATGTGCATGTGAAACCTTTAAAACGACAAACTTTACAAATGGTATCAACCCTTCCACAAGAAACAATGACTTAAATGTTTTAAGATAGACAAAAACATTTGAAGAGATTTGGGGACCATTTTTGAACTTTGTGCGAGATTTGGATTTAAGAGTCAGACTGGTCAGTTTGTTATTGCAAACCATGCAGTGTTTAGTTTATTACATTTTTTGCATTTACAAAAAGATCTTTTTAATCTGAATTTAAAGATTTTGCTTGCTGTATCTGTACATACAAAAATCTTTGGATATGGATTGCCAATAATGATTTGCAGGAACTTATTTTCTTTTTGAATGTTTGCTTTATTGTTGCCATTATTTGCAGACTATAGCTAATTATGCTCTTATTGCTGTCTGCCCTATTTACAGTTAGGTTTATTTAAGTTTCAATAAGGAAGTTAATTGTTTTTCTTACTGCAGGGCAGATGGAGGAGAATAGAAGTCGTAAAAGCCTGATAATCACCAGGAATGTGTTAGTAGTAAGGTACAGGGATTCCCAACCTTTTCAGATGTGTGCAATAGGGTTGGACGTTGTGCTCCGTAGTCCAATCGTCCTGTTGTCCTACTTTGATATCACTTATAAGCAATAGCATTGATGCCGAGTATATAGGGTAATGTGCAATCATCCACTCTTCATAATGGATAAAGCCCCTGTCACAACTTGACAATTTGACAAGTGTATGCCGACTTGGGAAAAAATCTGCAAATACGCTGGCCTACGTCAATTAAGATCTAGGCAAGTATTGTATAAGTTCAGAGCATGCTGAAGTACGGTGGTATATGGCATGCACAAAATCTCCGACATTTTGCCCACGTATGGCTCATATGTCCCATATACAAGGACCACATGTTGCAGGTACTTTATTCATATGGAGACTCATGTTACTCATATGTTGAAATAAGCGGAGATAATGTCTAGCGCACCAAAAATATACTAATAACCTGTGAGTAACGTGTTTTTAACATACACTACCGGTCAAAAGTTTTAGAACACCCCAGTTTTTCAGTAAAATTCAAGCAGTTCAAGTCCAATGAATAGCTTGAAATGGCACAAAGGTAAGTGATGAACTGCCAGATGTTAAAAAAAAGTAAGGTTACCTAAATCTGAAAAATAATATACATTTCAGAATTATACAAAAAGGCTTTTTTCAGGGAACAAGCAATAGATTAACAACTTAAAGCTGTTCTGCAGCAGTGGACGCAGATCAAGCCTTGAACCCAGGATAACAAGGAACAGACATAGTACAAAGATAATAAATACAAGGACACAAGGGAAACATGAACCAACACACCGAGACGAGAGATAAGGAGGCTGAATACTGGAAAACATGAGGATGACACAAAGAACCAATAACTAAACATGAGCTGGAGCAGGAACAATGAAAATAAAACACAAGGCACACAGCAAAGGGGATGCAACCAAACTAGAAAGAAACAAGAACGAGACAGAAAAAAGGAAAATCAAACATCCTAGAATTAAACAAAACTTAGTCCCACAATATCAAAAACCACAAACCATAACACACAGTCTCCAGACCTAAACCCTATCAAGCTGGTTTTGGATGAACTGGACAGAAGAGTGAAAGCAAAGCAACCTACAAGTGCCACGCATTTATGGCAACTTCTGTAACAGAGTTGGGAAGAACTTGCTGAAGAATATTTGATTTCCATTGTAGAAAGAATGCCATGAGTGTGTTTAGCTGTTACATCCAAAGGTGGCTACTTTGATGCATCTGCAATGGATCTTATCAAATAGGAGTGTACTGGCATTCACAGAAGTAATAAAAACTTCATTAGAGATTAGCTATTGTTTAAAATATGTTTAGTTTATGATGGTATTATATAAAGTAATTTTATCTACAGTGTTTGAAATCTATTTTTTCTCGCTGATACAGTTTGAGTGTAAATTCAGCCTTATAAATTCAGGTCATACTGAAGAATTTGTACAGTTTGTTTTTTCCAGTCAACTTAATAAATTTATTATAGAAACAGTAGATGGGACAGATGTATTTCCAGTAAATGTGAGATTAAGTTGTTGTACATTCATACAATGAAGAAGGAAAAACAAGATATGTCTATTAGTGGGTGGTGAAGATCACCAAAAAATTCTCAAGAGAGCACTGCAGAGCAAAATATGAAGAACAGGTTGTCATAAGTGAATTCTCAAGTTATAAAAACAAATCAGTCAGTGGAACAGTGGAAATTACAAATATAGTTTGCTTCCATGTTAAATGTTTATAGATAAATTTGCTCTTGTTGTTTATTTGCCAGCTGGCCCTTCAGGTACTGTTTTGTTACCCTTTATTTTTCAGTAAGAATATGAGATATCATTACTGTAGTTGTTGAAATATTCCCAAAGTAAACTCTATAAAGACTAAACAATGCTTCAAAAGGTATTTTGCGCTACCAGTAAATAACAAGTAAATCAGGAACTATTTCTGATACACATTCAGGCTATGGAGAATTATATAAACAGATCAGATATTTAAGAACAGGTAATTAATTTTTCCATCTTTTAAAATACACATTGATCAGTAAATGATATATTCTAATACAGAATCCACTGCTGAAATGAAACCAATATATATCAACCTTACAGTGGTTGTTTATGTCACAGTGAGGCATCCACCTTTTCTATAGCAGGTCAGCTTTTACTGAGAATCACTGACTAAAACCAGAGATGTAAGATCCCCAAGAAAGAGGTTAATTATTGTATTCAGAGCTTATTTAAATTAATATTCCTTTCTCTATAATATTATTAGTGACACACACCAAAAAAAATGTGACTGGGCATGGTTATGATGTTTCCTGCTGCACCAGCTCTGTTAGTCGCGACTATACAGTAATCTGTTGGCCATTAGGGGAGGAAAATATCTGAAACCTATCCCTCTCTCTCTCTCTCTCTCTCTCTCTCTCTCTCTCTCTCTCTCTATCTATCTATCTATCTATCTATAGATATATGTATATATCTATATATATAGAGAGAAAGCATTCAGTTCCTTCACAGCAGGACTATATTACTGTTCTATTTTTTTTGTTACAGTTGAATAAACTGTTGCCTCCACCTCCGGAGTATTGGTGGCACTTTGCCCCATGGCAGAGGAGTCATTTTTATTAGTGTCAGGAAGACTGTCTCCATCCCTTTGGAAATCCACACTGGCATATTGGACCATGTCTGTTGGAGTATTAGTGGCACCCTGCCCCCTAACAGAGGAGTCATTTTTATTAGTGTCAGGATGTGTGTTTCTATCCTTTTGGAAATCCACAGTGGCATATTGGACCATGTCTGCTGGAGGATTGACAACAGCACAAGCAGGCATCAGTGAGCCCTCGTGGTGGTTCTTTAAATTTATCCCCTCATAATGATGATCAGTATTTCCCTGGGGGAAAGAAGAGGGATGGTGTGAAAGAAAGAACTATTGTGCAGTTATGCAAACTAAACACGCACACTGACACACATACCTCTGTGTTACGTCCATTGTTTGTCTCTTGCTCTGATGATCCCTCAGCAGCACAACAAGCTAATATGGGGAGCATTGAAATAAATGCAAACAGCAAGGTATTTTTATTTGTGTGCATGTCTGTTTATACAGAGCAAGTGAATGTTTCCATTTCAAAAATGAATAAATCTCTAATGCATTCAACCTTCAATACATGCATCATGTTTCAGAAATTGAGCATAATATAAGGTCATTCGGGCCACAAACTGACGCTTCACTGCAATCCTGGTAGAGCTCAGTGCCAGCCTACCTCAGCTGGTGGCACAACTGACAATCTATGTATCCAATTGGCAAACCTCAAAACAGATGCCTACAGCTGCTGCACAGTGGAATTTCTTCAACCCACCTCCTCCATATAAGCATATGGAAGGTTGGGAAGGTGAGCTAGAAATCTTAGAACTAAGCCATATTGCCAAATAAGGTGGAAATAATCTTCTTTTGACTGTATTGGGCCTGATTGAAGTATGTAAGCATAACTTTTATATTTCAAACCATCCCCGTTATAAGTTTAATTTTGGCATATCAAATGTATTTACGTGAGTTTGAGTTTGTCTGGAAGCAATTTTTTCACATTTTCATTCCTTACCTGTAGTCCTCAGTTTCTGTCTGTACAGTATTAGTACAATCACAACAATCAGTGCTAACAATCCCAGACCCACTCCAACACCAATAGGCCATGGTTCTGCAAAAAGAAGGCAACAGTACATAAAGCTAAAGCATAAAGGTTTTATTGTCCTGCATAAGTAGGGCTTCTGTCTCAGTGTGTTTGTGCAGCTGACTTTTTTTACCTTCAGGTTCATCGTTGGGTTTATTCATGATTCTGCTATTCCCTATAAACTTGGAGTGTACAATTTCTTGGTCTAAATGTGTCTTTCAGCTGTTTGAGAGTAACAAGCAAAGGTTAGAGACAAAAACATAAATGACGTAAATGCCACTGCATGAAAAACTCACTCAAACAAAAAGCCATTAGTAGAATGCAAAAGTATCAAATATACAAATAAAAGCAACAATACATACAAAAATTAAAATTATTTGTGATGCACCTAAAATGCCCAAGTTAAAGCTGTATTCATACATTTTCAATTTATGTTCCCTAGTGATGAATATGAGTGTAATTGTTATTCCATACTTCTGTGCAAATTAAGTCTGGCATTTTACTGCAAGCAGCATTTAATTATTCATGTTCTATAATCCAATGACTCCTCTATCCATTAATTTTTAACCATTCGCCTTACGTGTTTTGTTGTATTTTTGATCAAGTAAATCAGGATTTCTGGCTAGATTAATAAATTTATTTTAAAAATTCACTCAGTGGCTGTCAAATAAACCAGGAGCAAAATCCTATGGATAATAACAAGTTGTAAAATTATATAAAGTGTTTTATACATCAGTTTCATTTTAACAGTTGTTTAAATTCCTTCTGCTACTCGTTTTTTATTTTTATTTTTCTGCCTGCTCACTTGTGAAGGACACCATAAATATAAATAAACCCAAGAACTTACTTAGTAAAAGGTGTATTTTTGTGTATTTGGGGTTCTTCTTCGTTCTAAAAGAGATACACCAATATGTTCCAAAGTCGGCTCTTCTCAGGTCATTGAAGTTGTTCTATGTCCTGCTTTGACTACATCTCTGTCTTGTTTTGTTGTTTTCTCACAGTTTAAAGGAGCATTGGTTTGTTGTAACCTGTCAGAGAGTTAAAGAACATGGATTGAAGATTATTTTCTCACTTCCCGACAGGTTTATCTGGCTGTTTTAATTTCCAAAACGTGATCGCTGAAGTCCAACTAGAACCCGTCCACACAATACAGTCTGCTGCACTGTCGTGCTCACAGAAATATATTTTTTTATTTTTGGTAGAGGAAGTATTCCCATATTTTGTTTAACATGTAAATCAAGCATGGAAAGTAACACAGTAAGATTAATCTATTCACAGGGAGTGTGTAGATGTGGTTTGATTAGTTTTAGAAGAGAATCTGTAACATTATTTATGATACATTAATGCACATTAAAAAGTACCACTGTTGCTGATTGTAAAGAGAAAGCAAATTTTAGCTAGGATATAGATGTTTATTCTAGTATACAATCATGGTTCATGTTCATTTTCGTCTTCATTTGTAATCCAGACACATTGCCTGATAAAGTAAAACCATAACTTTCTTCTCAAAACTGAAAAGAAGTATGAAAATAGCACCAAATAAAAATAGAAGTTCTCAACAAGTACCTGAAATTTGTATTCAAGTAAAGTAGTTAATTACTTGAGTTACTTGCGTGGGCAAAAGCTTTTTGTGTGTTGCTTTACACCTTCACTGTACTTACAGTTAATGTTGACGAGGCTGTCCTTATTTCCCATCACAGAAAAAAGCTCACACCAGCTGTTAAAAAAAATTAAATTAATAAAAATGTTTTTCATCAAAATAGTCAAAATAAATTTCAGTCTGTCCACAATCAAACAGGAGAATAATAATTATATATATATATATATAATCTTGTATAGTTTTCCACAGTTTTAATAAAAAATAGTGTTTATCTAAATTCCCAGGCCATCAGTCATCATGTCATCTGTGTACTCTACTCTGATCTACCTGTTATATGTCTCGCTGGAACACTTCCTGTTTATAAAACTAAGCTCTGTCTTTCTGCTGCATAATTTGAAATATTTGCATGATTTTGTTGAAAGAGGATGTAAATCTATTTAGTCCAAAAGAGTCAGGGAAACAAAGACAGAAAGAGGGAGGAGAGAAAGAGAGACACGAAGAAGTAAAGGGAGGAGTCATAGAAACTAATCACCTGTAGCATCTCATGATCTCTTTATCTGTATGGAACAAAATACGCATCACAGAACAATGTCCAGGTTGTCCCTCTTATCTTTGGATCAAAATAATAAAAAATAATTATAATATCAGATATTTATATTCAGACAGCAACCCAGCCAAAGGGGCCCACAAGCCTAGTGCTGATCCCAAGCCCGGGTAAATAGGGAGGGTTGCATCACGAAGGGCATCCGGCGTAAACCTTTGCCAAATCAAATATGCAGATTCATAACAGGACTTCCATACCGGATTGGTTGCGGCCCGGGTTAACAACGACCGCCTCCGGTTGAAACCAACAGGGTGCTGGTGGAAACTATGCTACTGTTGGCCGAAGACCAAGGAGAGGGAGAGGGGGAAAGCGTGTCAGGAGGCAGAGAGAGAGAAAAAAGGTAGGAGAGTGGAGGTGAGAATAGGGACTTTAAATGTAGGGACTATGACTGGTAAAGGGAGAGAGCTGGCTCATATGATGGAGAGAAGGAAGGTAGATATATTGTGTGTGCAAGAAACCAGGTGGAGGGGAAGCAAGGCTAGGAACATCGGAGGTGGATTCAAACTGTTCTACCATGGTGTAGGTAGGAAGAGAAATGGAGTAGGGGTCATCTTGAAGGAAGAGTATGTGAAGAGTGTTCGGGAGGTGAAGAGAGTGTCAGACAGAATGATGACTTTGAAGCTGGAAACTGAAGGTGTG
>VUQH01008486.1:3584-14790 GCA_015106775.1 Etroplus canarensis
ATTACAGCTCTCGGCTCGCTTGGGAACATCCTGGTGTCCCCCAGAAGAGCAGGAGGAGGCTGCTATAAGAGGGAGGTCTGGACATCTCATTCACAGGACTGCGCTGGTCCTTTGGGGAACCTACGCACAGCTCTGCAGACCGTCGTCTACATGCTGTAGCCGTTCACCGTCACCAGGGGGCAGTGTCCCATACAGCCGGTCTGCGGGCTCTTGCTTGCTGCTGTTGGACCTTCAGCCGTCTGCAGCAAAGATCTAAGTTATGACGTGTTCTTCACGCTTCACCCTCAGCGTCCATGCGACCGGACACAACCGCAGACCCGCGGATCAAACGTTAAACTGCTGCCCACGACACGCAGACACGGATAAAATGGATCCATGTTCTTCCACAACAAAACATCTTCTGAGGCTGGAGGCATTAAAAATACACCAACACACACCTTCTTCAGGCTCTTTGTGTTTACATGAAAAGCCTTTTTCCATATTAAAAGCTCTTTTCCCCTCACTGAAAGCTCTTACTTTTCACACCACAGTTGATTCACCTCAGTCTCGCGCACATTCCTGCCGCAGAAACGCGAGAAATCTGCTCATAAGTGGACATGGCTTAACGACCTCCTTCCTGTCTGGAGTTACCTCGAGCAGCTTTTTAACATCCCAGACGTCTCTGTCCTTGACCGGACTTCCTCTCATGTTGAAGTGAGCTTTTCCACTGGCTACAGGAGTCGGACTCTGCTCTATGATGATCTGAGAGCAAACGCATCACAGTTACTCCAGAGATGTTAACCTGATCTGAGGACGAGCTTTGACAAACCAGAGGTTCAACAGAGCGTGCTCACCTGCTGGATCTGCACGCCGTACCCCGTGAACTCGTCGTCCCACGACGTGTTTCTGTAGATGTCGTCAACGCGGTCGATCAGCTCGATCTGAAAACACAAGTCGGGGAGGTCAGCGTCATCGGGTGCAGGCGAGAGAGGTGACAGATTGAAGGTGCGTGCACTGACCAGGTAGTTGAGGGTGGTGCTCTCCTCCTCGCGGCCCATGTGTTTGAAGAAGCGATGGTCGGCCACCAGCAGCAGAGGACACGTGTTCTTCTTGTGCTCGTGGGCCTGACGTTTCCCTCTGAGCAGCAGCTCTGAGCGACAGGAAGAACGTCAGCATGTGAGAACAGATCCAAGAGAAACAGTGAGCTTAAACCTTTATCATGCTGCTAATATGAACTCAACACCTCTTACATTAAAACCCCATTTTTACTTAAAGCCACAGAAGAAGCCCTCACTGTCCACAGCTTATGGACAGTTTAGGTAATCTGTGCATGTTTCCAGTCTGAAGGATAATTCCACTAAGCACAGGGCTCATTCACCATGTAACAAATACATATTTTGTCACATTAAACTTCTTTTCACACTGAACACTCCATTTTAACAGCAGAATCCCTTACTGCTCACCAAAAACCTCTTTTTCATCATTAAACGCTTTTATCCTCATCTAAAACTCTTATTTTGAACTTTTTTTCCTCCCCAAAGTTATTTAATGCTCAATATTCACTCCACAAGCTCTTTTTTTTTTTTTTACAGTTAAAGCACATTTTACATGTTGAAAACTCTTTTCCCCACAACTAAACTGATTCTTCCCGACACTGAAAGCTCCTTCACTGATCAAAACATTACATTGTTTCCTCTTTAAAAGATTTCTGTATGCACAGCCAGGTCCATAAGTTTTGGGACACTGGTGCATGTTTCGTCATGTTGCCTCTGTTCATCACCTCAGTGGATTTTAAACCAAAACGTGGCTAAGTGCAGACTTTCAGCTTTTATTCAAAGGCTTTGACAAAAGAACTGTATGAACTTTTTCAGAGGCTTGTCAAAAGTAAAGGGACAAACTATCATTTTAAATATAAGGATTGTTTCTAATGCTGGGATGGAATTCCTTTGCAGTCAGTGACCGCCTGAAGTCTAGAACCCACACACATCACCAAATGCTGCGTTTCCTCCTTTAAGATGCTCTGCCGGGCCTTTACTGCAGCCGCCTTCAGTTGCTGCTTGTTTGTGGGTCTCTGCCTTCAGTGACTGAAAAGCTGCTCTGTTTGGCTCATTATCCATTTGCTGTGTGAAGCTCTGTCCAATCAGTTTTGCAGCATCTGTCTGAATGCAGAGAGTACGGCCCTGTAAACTTCACTATTCATCCTGCTGCTTCCATCACCATCAGATCATCAATAAACACTAGTGACCTGGTTCCACTGGCAGCCATACACGCCCGTGCAATAACACTACCTCCACCATGTTTGACAGATGATGTGGTATTCTTCTGATCACGAGCCGTTGCTTTACTTTTCCAGACTTCCCATCATTCTGCTACAAGTTCATCTTTGTTTCATGTGTCTAAAGATTTTTCCCCCTGAACTGTTCAGTGTAATCTGATCTTCCTGTTCTTGAGTGGAAACAGTGGTTTGGACCTTGTTGTAAAGCCTCTGTATTTACATTCATGAACTTTGACACCTACCTCCCTAAGAGCCGACTTAGCTAGATGCTGTGAAGGTTTTTTCTTGTCTTCTGAGGTCTTGCAGACCTTCTGGTGTTGCTACAGATCTTTGTTTCTTAGTTTGTCATGAAATACTGAAGGAACAGGATTCAGCTGGACATAAATCCTAAACGGTTAATGCAGTTCTTTTGTCAGAGCTCTTGAATTAAAGCTGAAAGTCTGCGCTTCAGCCACATTTTGACTGATAAAAAATCCACTGTGGTGGTGAACAGAGGCAGCTTTACAAAAACATGTGTGGTTGTCCCAAAACTTACAGACCTGACAAACAACAAAAGCTCCTTTTGAGGATCGTGAGCTCTTTTTTAGAGCTCACGATCCTCTGTGTTCAGACTAAGATCTTTCTAGGAGAACCTCACAGAAGAATTTTTGCAAAGCAGCGACAGGAAATAAAATCCTCTCTGAGGTTATCACCGATCGCTGCAACACTTCCTGTTTTATTCAGTGGATCAGGTTCCGTTTTTCAGTGAGACAGGAAACAGCCACGGTGACGCTTTCAGGTGAGGAGCTGCGGGTTCTCATTTCTGACCTTCGTCCTCCTGTTCATCCAACGCAGCTGCTCTGACGCTGTCAGGGAGGAGGTGGCTGGGGTCAGAGGTCACGTAGCCACAGACTGAAGGCTGCTGCAGTCGGCTGATGTTGCGGATGTCCTCTGAGCGATATATCAGGAGACGGCCATCAGGGGGCGCCGATGTGAACCTCCACAGAGGCTGGGCAGAGGAGAGGATGGGAATTACAGCAGGGGCGTCTAAATGATGTTAATGTCAGCAGGTCTTTACGTTGTTCCAGAAATGTTTTACCTCGACGTTGTACTCCGCCTCATCGGTCAGGATGTGAGCTGAGAACTCGTGGTCGTCGATATGAGCCTGAACACGAGAGTTTTCCTCTCCTAGAAAACAAAAACACAGTTAAAGGAGCAGTCTGCTCTTATTTCATGCTACTCATTAAGGGTTTTTGGTTCCAGGCCAACCTCTACAATAAGCCTGAAAAGACTGCTGACATCTTCAAGGATATTAAACACGGTTTCAAGTACTCTGCAAGCTCTATGGAGACTACTAAAACCACCGAAGGGACGTCTAAAAATCTCTAGGAGGACCCCAAAACTTTATGATGTCCCCTAAAGTCCCCACAGGGACCTCTAAAATTTCGACAATTACCTCTAGAACCCTCACAAGAACCTTTAAAATCCTAATGAGGACCCTAAAAACTTTCACAAAGACCTCTGAAATCTTTTCAGGATCCCTAAAAACCTCTAGAAGTGCCCAAAAACCCTCCATAAGGACCTCTAAAATTCCAGTGGGGACTACTAAAATCTTTTCAGGATCACCATAAACCTCTCTAAAGAAATCCACAACAAGGATCTCTAAAAGCCTTATGAGGATCCCTAAAAACAACACAAAGACCCGTTAAAATCTCTCCATGGACAAGCACCTCTAAAATCCCAACCAAAACCCCAAACACTCCCACAAGGACCATAAAAATTTTCACAGACCTCTAATATCCTAACTAAGACTTCTAAAATCCTAACAAAAACCCTAAAAACCTCCACAAGGACCTCTAAAATCCCAACAAAAACCCCAAACACTTCCACAAGGACGCCAGAATCCTCCACAGACTTCTAAAATTCCTACATTCACCTCTAAAATCCTAACAAAAACCCTAAAAACCTCCACAAGGAGCCCAAAAATCTACATGAGGACCTCTAAATACCCAGTGAGGACCCCTAAAATCTCAGAGCATGCCAAAATCCCAAAAAGACCCTTAAAACCTTCCCCAAGAACAGCTTTCTAAAGTTTACCGATCACGTGTCCAGTGAAGTAGTTGTGCCTGTTGACCGGGTAGCGCCGCTCTTGGCCATGCTCATCAACGACCACGGCTTTGAAGTCACTGGTGAACAGCTCGTCATTGGTCCTCAGGTAGAGTCTGAACTGCCTGCACAGGTAAGGACGAGGAACCGTTCAGAATTTCACAACGAGTTGAAAATGACTTAAAACTAAGGAGCAGTCTGACCTCTGCAGGGCGCTGAAGCTGAGCAGTTTCTCCACGTGAGTCTGAGTCTGGATGTCACGGCGGCGGACGGAGTGAGTCTGCAGGCTGGAGAGGGGCAGCACGTCGAAGTCGTCGAGCATCGACCTGAGAGACGCTGCAGAGGGAACACAGTCCCACATCTTCATCACATCAGCTGAATTTATGGTTTACACATCTGCATATGTAACCAAATTTAAAATATCACCTAATAATAAAAACTCAGATGATTTCATATAAATTTAATTTTATTTGTTCCTTATGAGTAAACGAAGAAGGTTGTAATGATATTATAAATTACAAAACTGGGCCAAAACCAAAATGAAACTTTAAAACTTAAAATGTGGACTTTGAATTTACTAATTTAAATCAAACACTGACGACGTGGTTAGAAAGCAGTGAGATAGATTATCCCGACATTTTAACTTTTGTCATCTGCACCTGATGAGAAATAAAAACATGATTATGACCCTAATATTTTGACAAAAATGAGATGGTTAAGGAAAAGACTAAAAAAAAACCCCACTTTATTTACACCCAACAAGTTTCAGAAGTATGAGAACAAAGATCAGAAAATGAAGATTTATGAGCTCGAATGTATGATGTTTAAAGCTAAATTTCTACAGAGTGGCGCCCCCTCCTGATTTAACCCTCTGGAGTCGACGGATGTGCCAGTGAGTCCGCATCACAGAACTCTAGCTTTTGTGCGCAGGGGTGTAGCTTGCCCTGTTTGCACATCACTCATGTGACTCATGTGACAAGCCCCGCCCACTGCATCCAAACCACATGACTGTGTCCGTCAACTCCAGAGGGCTAATTTAAGATCCTTCGGCTGCTTCCTTATATTTTGCCGCAGTGGATTAATCTACATTGGCAGAGGTTTTACGCCGGATACCCTTCCTGACTCAACTGTCCATGGTGAGAGGGCCTTGTGTTCCCACCTAGAATCAAACCAGGGAGCTTTTGCTTGTAAGGCGTATGTGTATACCACTACACTATGAGGGCACTCCATGGGTGTCAATCTTACAACTAAATGTTTAACTTATTCTGGCATTAATGGCCTTCCATATTTTCTGCATTTCTATTGTAAAAATCTGGCTTCTTGTTTAAGTAACTCTTAAAATCTGTTTACTTTAACACAATAACAAGTACTAAGTAAGATAGCTCTGTGCAACTGATGGAATCTGAATTAAATAAAAATTTTGCCATCTAATGATTAATAAAACAAAAATATTCTCCGATTTTACTTTTCTTTTACTTCCTTCAATGTAAAAATGAATTTCCTACCAGTTCAGTTTACATTTATTTAGTTAGTATTTTTTAAGCTGAATTAAAATTAAAGCTCGAGGAAATCCTTTGAACTAAAACATTTTGCTTTTGTAAAATTAAAAGTTAAAAAAATCCATGATTATTCCAAACTTCGTGGGTATTGGTGTTAATTTATCCTGATCTCAACAGTGACCAATTCACTGAGCAGATGATGATTTTTGCCATAAAGCAGCTCTAAATTAAGCCTTTTAAACAAACACTGTGGGTTTATTCCCATAACTGTGCCTTGAAGGTTCAAATTTGGGACTGGTGAGCTTGTTGTTTTGGCATAAAAAAGAACAAATAACTAACACTATGAGATGATCAATCTACATCTTGAAGGTCAACATTTTTATTTTCATATCAATATTAAATCTGTAGTGAGCAGTGGAAGCAAGGCAAGCAGAGCTTGTCCTGTGAAATCTAAAAACTGACATCAATTAAAATCCAACAAACTGCCAGCAAGCACTCTCCTTACAGCTCAATCAGTGTTCTATCCCATAAAGTGTCTCCCATTGCCTGTTTGCATCCATCCAGTTAACTACCGTCCTCTTGCTGACGCAGTTGGAAGCAGGCCTGACTCTGCTTGACCCTGAGCCAGTGGAATCTATAGTTCCCGAAGTTTTCATGGACATGTTTCCGTCCTATAAACAAAAGCTGGATAATGCGCAGTGAGGTGTTTTCATAGTGTGGTTTTGGTACTTGTACAAAAAAAATTCCTCCACCACTCCTCATCGTAAGAGGCTGTCTGCACATGCAAGAGAATAAAAGACAGGCAGCTTGGCTATTTTCTTTCTGGTAGAAAGTAAAGTGCAGCAGTACAGCGGGTCTTCTTCCACCAGAAAGTTGGTGGCTCGATCCCCAGCTGCTTCAGTCTATATGGCGACGCGTCCTTGGGCAGGACACTGAACTCCAAATGCATCCATCACAGTGTGACTGTGTGTGTGACAGGTTAATGTGTTCAAAGGCATAGAATAAAGCACTTGTAGTAAAAAGCACTTTGAGTGCTCAGTTGGAGTAGAGAAGTACCAGTCCATTTACCATATTAACATTACTATGATTTATAATGGCTCCACTATCAGAGTTTTAACTTTAAATCTCACCTACCTTCCTTTTACTTAAATAAATCATGAGTCACTGTGCCACCTTAAAAAGCGAAAGTGATGCCTTTCCACATCATGACTGAAATATTTATCTTATTATTAGTGACTATCAGCTTCATGTTTCCTGACTCACAGACAGGACAGTTTCGGCATCACCGGTCTTCCATACATTCTGCCTACAAACGTGAACTTTTCCGGCTGAAGTTACTGTGGTTGTCAGAAAAGTCACGTTCATGAACAAAACACGTTTTAAACACTTACTGAGCTCCCGGTCCTCCGTGTCCGCAGCCGGGGACACCGCGGCCTCCGTTACAGCGATGAAAACGGTTAAAAGGACGAAGCGCTGCCCCATGTCGAGCCCGCAGGACGGTCTGAATGAACAACACCTCCCCGGCATCGGACTGAGACCTCCCAGCTCACGGTGTCACCCCACGGATACAGCTCATCTCCGCACCGAGTGTCTCTTTGTTTAGGAACAGGCAGAAGCAAAACGCCCCCGGACCGCCGAACCAGGAAGACAGAGAGCGGCCGGTGAAGCTAGCGAGAGCCGAGGCGGCGCGGCGGATACAGGCCCGAAGGCCTTCATAATAAAAGCACGGGACTCAAGTAATGCCTTAATACTTTCGATACTTTAATCAATGCTTTAATCAATACTTTACTCGATACTTTAATCGACGCTTTAATCAATACTTTAATCTACGCTTAAATTGACAATTTAATCAATGCTTTAATCAATACTTTAATCGACACTTTAATCAACGTAGTAATCAACACTTTAATTGTTTCTTTAATCGATACTTTAATCAACGCTTTAATCGATGCTTTAATCAATGCTTTAATCAACAATTTCATCAATGAGAGCATTGATTTAAGCATACTTTAATCAATACCTTAATCAATACCGGGAGAGAACTAACGTTTGTCAGCTCAGGTGTATATTTAAAAATTCTACAAAATGAACGTTTACAGCAGTAGCAGAGTTATAATCCTGACTTAAAATGTAAAAAAAAGAAAATACATATAAAAATGAACCTTCAGCTGCTCCCTTGTATTCTCCTCAAGAAGTCACCACAGCAGATCAACCAGCATTAATCATTTAGCAGAGGTTTTACACCAGATGCCCTTCCTGGCACAGCCCTCCATGGTGAGAGGGGCTTGAATTGAACCAGAGACCTTTTGCTTGTGAGGCAAATGTGTAAACCACTGCACTACAGAGACACTGGTAAACATGCAGTAAATATATTGTAATATTAAATTAATTTTAATCAGGTCTGTCATTACACTGGTAAATACATAATAATCAAAAATGTTAAAAAATATAGAAATTCAAAAGATTTAAATCACATGCATATACCAAGATAAATATAAATATTAGGAAAATAAATCTCCTTAAAGCAGTCCTTTAAGATTCTCTCCCACCCATGCTCAAATGAGATGATTACAGAATATAAAAATAATATTTATATAAATAAATAATGGCAGAAAAATGATAAAAGAAATTCCATCCTTCCCTCCATCCATTTTTGGGGGGCGGTAGTGTAACGGTTAAGGTGTCGGGCTGATGATTGAGAGGTCATGAGTTCAAATCCCAGTCAGACCCCCACCATGCCAAGACCCTCAGACAAGGTCCCAACTGTAAGTGTGCCTCTGTCCACCCAGCAGCAAAATAATCGGATGGACCAGCGTCCCATCTAGGAGGCAACCTCCTTCCCTCACCCCAGGACACCCAAACTCATCCACCTGGGGCTGTGAGACACATTTGGAGGCATTAGTTCACATCCCAGCTGCTTCATACAAATAGAACCACATCATCTGCAAAAAGCAGAGATCCCAAAACCAGCAAAGGTCAAACCTGACAGAGACACTGCCCAGGGAGGCTGAGGAGCAGGATCCCCCTGAAGATGGCCCCTCACACCCATTTCCTTTTTCACATTAATCAGCTCATTCAAACTTCTGTTTTCTTTAAATCCTTCCTTTGACTTGACTAGTCTCCAATTTTACTTGCTGCTTTTACTTTGAAAATCCGCCACCTGTTTGTGCTTCCATTGCCGCGAACTTCACGCGAGCGTGGGTCAAACGCGCTGAGAGTTCACGAAGCTCGTGGAAGAAAGATCCAAAGTGTGAGGAAAAGTGTGAGCGTGGGGTTTTTACCAGCAGAGGAGTGAGACTGATCAATAATAACGCTCAACCAATCAATCGATCAGTGTGTGTGTGTGTGTATGTGGGTGTGGGTGGGTGTGGGGTCCAGCTTATGTAAGAGCATCACACAGACATCTGGCATCTATTTATAAGCTCTGATCTCATCCCAATCCTCTCTGACAGCACAGAAACAGAACAAAACCTGCAGATCACTGACTCAAACTCATCACGAACAGCCTGAGAGACGCTGCTGGAGCCACGGGGACTCTCACACTGAGTGTTTATATCTGTCACCGAGGCGTAAAACTGAGTCAGTTTATCTCCTGAAGTTAAGAGGCGGCTCGTTTCCTGCTTCATGATGCAGAGAAGAGGAGGAGATAACACACAGAGAAACTGCTGGAGCTCCAAGGGCCGATTTCAAAGGGCCGACCGAGCCCTCTGGTCCCACTTCCCTGTAATGTTTTAAACTCTTTCAAAGTGTTTCATCTGAGATTTTAAGTCTGTCATTAAAAAAATGAGGAAATTGGACGAGTGAAAACTATCTCCAGCAGATGGACACTATCTGAAAGAGAAGACCTGTCACAGGACACCACTGTCAGAGAGTCCTACAATGTTATGGTCCTTGTAGATCAATTTGTTGAGTCTGTTGGAGCACACTACAGCACAGCGAATGGCACTGGCCACCACAGACTCATCAAACATCCTGAGCATTGTCCAGCAGAGACTGAAAGACCTGAGACGTCTCAGAAAATAGAGACGCTCTGGCCCCACTTGTAGATGTCTTCTTTGTGTTTGATGAAGTTCAGTTTAGTCAGGTAGTCAATAGTCCAGGCCACCAGGGAGGCGTCCACCTTCATATCTGTCAGCTCTTCACCCAGTAGAGCTGGCCTGATGGTGTTGAATGCACCGGAGAAGTCAAAGAACATGAACCTCACAGTGCTCAGTGGCTTGTCCAGGTGGGTGTAGATGCGGTTGAGCAGATAGATAATGGCGTCCTCAACTCCAAGTTGGGGCTGGTAGGCGAACTGGGAGGGGGTTGTTAGGGGGCTGACCATGGGCAGGAGCTGGTCCAAGATGAGTCTCTCCAGGGTCTTTGTGATGTGTGATGTAAGTGCCACAGGTCTGTCGTCCTTAAGGTCACTGGGGTGTGATGTCCAACCTCTTCCACAGCATGGGGACCTTTTGCACATTAAGGTTCATCTCAAACAAGTGCTGTATTATTCCTCAAAGCCGGGGGGCAAAAGCTATGAGGACCCTGGGGCTTAGACCATCAGGGCTTGCAGACTTGCCTGAGTGGAGTCGCATAAACTGTCTCCAGATCTGGTCAGTAGTGAAGGTAACAGGTGGGGTTGGTAAGACGTGTCATGGAAGTGCAATGAGCCTGGTGGTCAAGAGAGGAGGCTGTGAGACCATGAAGAGGAGGTGGGGGACAAAGTGGCTGGTGGTCTCAGGCCAACAGCAGGGGGGTTGGAGATGTGAGCAGCTGTAACAATGATACAGTCCACAGTGCCTTCAACACCTCTGCCACTGTTTGGTCTTCACACCACTCCAGACCTCTCTCATATTGTTCTGCTATAGCACCCCCTCCAGCTTCCTCCTGTATTTGTCTTTGGCCACTCTAACTGGTGACTTTAGTTCTCTTTGAACTATCATCAGTTCCTCCCTGTCTCCAGATCTGAAAGCACTCTTCTTCCTGTTGAGGAGTGCTTTGATGTCCTTTGTCACCCAAGGTCTGTTGTGTGGGTAACACAACAGTTTTTGATGGGATTATGGTATCAGTGCAAAAGTTAATAAAGTCCCTGATTAATTCTATGAACCCATCAATGTCCCCACCTGCACTGTCCACTGAAGCCTCATCAGAAATGGTCTCAGTGGAAGGGTGGCTGTCAAGAAGACATTCTTGAGGAGGGGAAACAGGGAGAAAAGGCTGAGCTATGAAAATGACACAAGAACTGGACTGAACATCAGTGGAAACAGGTCTGATGGAGGGACCTGAACATGATTGAAGCAGTGTGGGATCATGTTGACAGAGAACAGAACAAAAGGCAACCAACATCCAAAGAAGAGCTTTGGAATGTCCTTCACGAAGCCTGGAGAAC